>JAKGSA010000923.1:5753-50775 GCA_033558755.1 Philaethria dido
ATTATAAACTGCAAAATAACTTAATTAACTACTTTATACTAACAAAGACCATATAATTTACGGATTTGTTGAAAGAGAACGGAGTGTCTTAACACTAGGTTCTCAGATTCCCTCTGCCTACCCTGCTATATGCGGGATACAGCGTGAAGTTGAGTTGAGTAAGACCATATAAACTTAAAAAATAAAAATAAAATTATAATACCTAAATATATTAAAGTAAGTTCGTACTAAAATATGATAATCAAGATGCAACATTTATGACTTTCGGAAGCAGAACTTACGAATTTGCTAATAAATGAACGTTAGTCCAAAACTAGTCTCGTTAATAGTTGAGTTTTAGTGGTTTCCATATAATTTGCATTTAATGTATTTCAGCTTTTTGTTTGTATATCTTATAATCAAGTAATGAGTTAACAATTTGAAACTTGAGAGAATACTAGTTATTAAATATTGTTGATAATTTAAAGTGCTAATCGCACACTTAGGAGACGAAAAACCATTTTTAGAAAACGTATGAAAATTTGAACGCAACGGGATTCGAACCCGAAGAAATTTTATGTTTTCGTAAAGGAAAAAAAAAGACTTAATTTTTTTTTTATGAAACAGTATGAGCAGTTTGAAATTTGGTATGTACTTCATATATTGGATGCACAATGCTATAAATATACACATTATCAAAAAAGTATATTATATAAACTACCGTGTGTCTCACATTTTCTTATAAAGTGACATGTACGTTGCCTAGAAAACGCATATTTTACGCGTCAACCAGTTACTAAGGCAGCACTTTTATACGCGTAAAGATAAATTATTAAATCTCTTACATATACTAAATAAACAAAATAATTATTTCTAAATGGATACATAAATTATTATCTAAATACAAAGTTTCATACTTCCATTAGCGTCTGAATAAGATAAATATCGCGTTGTAGATTAGACGTAATATTATAAGGATAGTTTTACAATATCTCGTTTTTCTATTCAAACAATTATTTTTAATTTAATAATATTGTAAGCATTAAGATTTAAATTCAACGCCTGTCGTGGTGGTGTCGTAAATGCGATGAGTTGTGGGTTCGATTCCCACTCCAGGAAATTGATTTCTTCGCGGAGATGAACGGAACGGAGTGTCTTAACACTAGGTTCCCTCTGCCTACCCTGCTATATGCGGGATACAATGTAAAGCTATGTATGTATGTAAGATTTAAATTTAATGGATATAATAATATAAGATTTAATAACGGCTGCCGTGGCACACATGTACAAGCATGCGACTGTAAACGCGACAGATTGTGGGTTCGATTTCCACTCCAGGAAATGAAAATTCTAAATAATATTTACTATTTTCAGTTCTTGGGTCTGGCAACAAGGCAAAGCGCGGCGTTGAGCTCCGCCACTTAGCACGGAATACCTCAATTTGGAGGAAAGTGGGGAACGGAATTGTTGAAAGAGAACGTAGTGTATTAACACTAGGTTCCCTCTACCTACCCTGCTATATGCGGGATACAGCTGAAGCTAAAGACTTAATAGCTAATGTTTTTCTGTGCGTAGAGGATTTATAAAATACAAGTATTCTATAAAATTTCTTTTCTTTATTTAAGACCATCGTAGTGCAGCGGGACGGCATCGGACTGTAAACGCGATTAGTTGTGGTTTTGCTTCCTACTCCAGGGAGGGAATGATTATATTTAAGCCATTTTTATTTCTCCTCTCCGGTAAGATAAAAGGTTTAATGCCCAAAAAATACATGAGTAGTCCATTCATAAATAAAAGCAAAAAGTTATAATCAGTAATTAAAAAATTTACCAAATAAAACCGATTTCAAGTAAAATTTACTAAAAAAATAAAATTATTACGAATAACTCAAAAAGTACTTGTTAAATCCCAAATAAATTTAAGTGGAGATACATTAGAAGTACCATCTATCATATAAAAAATAATGATCAAAAATGGTTCACCCACTACGAAGTTATATAAAAAAATCAACCCAATCAAGAACTTCTTTTTTAAATCGGTTAAAAAACTCATTCAAAGATACAACCCTTCAATGCAACTGAAACAGGCTATAATGTAAGTTCTTCACAAACCATAAAGTTGAAAGATATTCCTACAATAACATGTCTGCACCCTGCTTAATGTACCATTATATTACACTTACTACGAACTCTCGACTGTTTCGTAGAAAATACATATATGTATTTTTCAATGTTTCACGTTCTCTCTAAAGTTTTATAGACGGTGCCAAGTTGGCTGCCAAGATATGTATGGATATATGTAGAATTTTTATAAATTTGCATTATTTCTCTAATTGATGAGACAAAGCATGGCGTTTAACTCCGCCACTTCGCACGCAATGTCTCGAAATGGGGAGAACGGAGTGTCTTGACTTGACACTGGTCTTCTCTGTCTACCTTGCTATGCTTGGTAACGAGAGAAGTTGGAAAAAAATCTATAATTAATAACATAATTTGAATAAATATGGAGCAATGAAATTATAAATAAACTATTACAAATATATACAAACTATTATAAACTATTATAAATATTATATAAATCGATGCAATCTTAATCCACTACCCTCAAAACTTCTTTAAATCTAGCTGGATCACCTGACTTCGTTTGAGTGAAATCTGAAATCCCCTTTTTTCAATTTCATAGGAATTTCGAGAAACCTCTCCATGTGCTTCCCTAAACACCTCAAGGAACCTACATGCCAAATATCTACCTTCTATGGTCAGTATTTTCACCTGTACAGTGTTTGTCAACCACGCAAGTTTTATACATACATATATAGATCACATCACTCTATTTGATGACTGTAATGGTGAATTCAATTCTCACAAGAGAAAATAAGTACAAATAACTTATTTATATTTCTTAATTTATTAAGAGAAAACACGGCGTTGGGTTCCGCCAATTACTGGAAAGTGGAGAACGTAGTGCCTTAATATTAGATTCTACTATCCTTTATATGAACTTTTAGCTTCACGCTCTATCCCGCGTATAGCAGGGTAGGCAGAGGCAGAGGAAACCTGAGAACCTAGTGTTAAGACACTCCGTTCTCTTTCAACGTTACCGTTCCCCACTTTCCGTTGGATTGAAAAAACAACTAAATTAAATTAAACCAAATTTTCTTTAGAAATAAGTAAGTATATAGAGTAACCTTTAAATTCGTATTTCAATACCATTTTAAGTACAGTCTAGACGTTTCATGTATTCATATAAACAAGCTGAGCTCCTCTAAAACCCTGATTTTAGGCAACAAGATAACTTGTCTACGGATCATGTACGAACTTGTAGCTTTTTTCAATTTTGTTTTTCAATGTAATATATTTTTACTATTTAATTTAGAGTAAATAAAGTCGTCATATATAACAAAAATAGTCATTATTCTTGGGAAGTTTATGATTTTTGTAACATTTTAACCGATTTCAAATAAGGTGGAGGTGTTCAATTCAACTGTATTTTTTGTTTGTGAAACCGCATTACTTTTTACTGGGTACACCAATTTTGATGATTCTTTTTTTATATGTTAGATAGTGCTTATTTATTCCCATTTAAAATTTAGTTCTGAGGAATAGTTTTTGAATTATTCATAATAATTGTACTTTTTAGAGCATTTTATGCTGCCTTATAAGATTTTTCGTGGCGCAGAGGCACAAGCGTGCGACTGTAAACGCGAAGAGTTGTGGGTTCGAAACCCACTCCAGTGAATGAAAATAGTAAATATTTATAATTTATTACAATTAATATTTTGTATTTTCATTTCCTTGTTATGGGAACAAGGCAAACCGAGGCGTTCCGCCACTCTGTTCGAGTGTCTTAACACTGGGTTCTCTGGTTTTCTCTGCCTACCCCACTATGTGCACAACGCCTTACACTATAATACATAATACTTGCCAACGAATTATATTTTTAAAACATAAAAAGATATATCTATTCATAGTAACACTGTTGTTAACAACGACTGTGCCTTTAAAACAAAACCTGCCTCTTGACGCTCAGTAATAATCCGCTATTACATACTTTGAACTGACTCTTTTATAAAGGCTTACGTGCTTGCTTTTATATAAAAATTACTTTAATAAAATAGTTTCTATTTTTTTCTAGTGGAAAAGTTTTTGTTAGTTTGTTAGTACGTTGAGAATATAATAATTTTAATGCATAATTAAAATATTTTTAATAAAATATTAAGTTTTGTCTAATAATAATCATTTTTTTTGGCGGAAAGTGGGGAACGAATGTTAAAAGAGAACAGAGTACCTTAACACTAGGTTCTCTGGTTCTCTCTGCCTACCCCATATATTCTTCATACTCTGCTATGTGCGGGATATAGCGTAAAGCTAAAAAAAGGTACTATTTATATTATTTTTGTTAGCTTCACGCTATATCTCGCATACAGCAGTGTAGGCAGAGGGAACCTCAGAAACGCGCAGAAGCATTCATCCGTAGTGTTTGATTGGCACTCGGGGAACAATTTTACTTAAATTATTTCTATATTATCATTTCTTTGCTCTAGCAAATCAAAGTGCGGCGTTGAATACCACTACACAACACTGAAAGTGGAGAACGGAGTGTCTTAACACTAACTTCTATCAACTAACTACTCTGCTATGCATAAAAATAGGTAACTAATATATACTAGTTGATACATACATAAAAAACAAGCAAACCCATACAACAAGAGCTAGTTTAATAAAAAAAAACACTGGACGTCCATCTATTACACTGTAGAGACTGTGCATTAAAAACAAAGCGGAACACTGCTAAAGATGCCCCTCGGCGCTCAGAATTCACCTCTATCTATTTCATACCTTTAATGTACCCGTTTTATACACCGCAAGCTTCTTTAGTAAAAACAGGGCTTTCAGTTCTTTCATCGCATGAGTTAATAATTAGGTTATTTTTTATATGGATTTCTGTTTTAGCTAGAAATTATATTATATTTTTAACTATGTATGTTCGAAGTTGAACGAGATTGTCGTAGGTTCGATTTTCAAGAGAGGAACTTTAATTATTATTTTACTTAGTTTTGTTATAAAACGCGAAGACAATACAAGTAGGATGGTTAGTTGAAAGTCTTATTTTCAGAATTATTTTTTTTATGTTCATGTTGCGGCTTACTGTATAAGCGATGGTGGTGGGTTCAAATCCCACAAGAATTTCACGCTTTATCTCTTACATAGCAGGGTTGGCAGAGGGAACCTGAGAACCTAGTGTTAAGACATTGGTTCTTTTATAACATTACCGTTCCTCACTTTCCAAATTGAGGCATTGCATGCTGAGTGTCGGAACCCAATGCCGCGTTTTTACTTGTTACCAGAGCGAGAAAATGAAAATACTAAATATTATTTTATATTTTCGATTCCTGGAGTGGGAATGGAACCCACAATCTGTCACGTTTACAGTCGCTCGCTTGTGCCTCTACACCACGACAAGCCTCAACTAGAGGTAATGATTATATATAAATAATTTTTGTCTCCCTTAGATTGTAATGTCTTGAATTCAGGTGGAAATCTGAAAACAGAGTGTCTTGACACTAGGTTCTGTCTGCATACTCTGGTATGCGAGAAAAAGCGTGAAGTTTTAAAAAAAAAATAGAATTGATCCCATAACTTCACACGAATTGATAACTACTTCACAATTCAACATTTCCTTTTTAGCTATAATATTTAGAATACAACAAAATATTACAATGTGCTAGCATAAATTCATTTTTATATGGAACAAAACAAACGGGTTTTTACCTATTTTTATTTTTTACGTCATGTTTTATGTTCACTACATCTATTATTGTTCTGAATAAAGCTATGTACGTAATAATTTTAAAATACCTCTCATGTATGTTAGTAGAAATTGTAATGTTATTTTTAACCGACTTCCAGAAAAGGAAGTGCCATGTTACCAATTTCACTGTACTTTTTTTATGTGTTACTGCATAACTTTTCTGGGTGAGTCAGTTTTGATGATTCTTTTTTTATGTGATAGCTGTTGTTCTTGATGTAGTCCTATTTAAACTTAGTTAAGATCTGACGAGTAGTTTTTGAGCTATTCGTAATAATTGTACTTTTTAGTGCTGTTTATTTGAAGTCGTTTTTCTTTCATTGTTAAAATCTTAATTAACCTTACTTTAATTAATATATTTTTTTTCTTTACACATATGTAAATCATAATTATTTTCACTTTAAGAATTTAAAATCTTGCTACAAGAATACCTTTTTCTGAAGAGTACCTAGTAAAGCGTCATTTTTACTATGAAACAGTAGTGTGCAAGAAATAATGTTTCAGTGTGAAGTATAATATAATGAGTGAAATTACTGTGCATATAACTTTATGTCTTAAAACGATGATTGTAATGCACGGGGTGAATAACCTTGTATTTATGATAAAAATATGATATACAGCCAATAGGCTGTATTGTCACGTTTAGGGTTTGAAAATTATTACGATATATACACGTTTGTCCGACTATTAATATAATTCTCGGACTTTCTAGAACTATCTTGACTTCATTGATAGCAAATATTTCGAAGGCTTGTAAAGACACTTGTAAGATATTTTCAAATTTGGTTACGTAGAGAGGAGTGCAGACAGTGGAGTGTGACATTAATGCGCTTTTTAAAGGGGCCCCTTAAACCTACACTTGGGTCGTAAGTCCCAGGCACTCCCCAAATTCTTCTCTGCAACGCGATATGCGACCCGAATGATGAATTCATGGATTGCTAAGGAGTTTCTCGTCACACATTAAATTCGAAACTTTGTGAGAATGAATGTATGAATATTTGTTACTCTTCACGCAAAACTATTTAACGAACTTGGGTGATATTTTACAATAATACAACTTATACATCAGAATCACAAAGCTATAATTTGTATATATTTTTTGTAATTTGACTATAACGCAACGATATGTCTTACGTATAAAGTCTAAAGTATAAAGAAGAAAAAAAACGATTCTATTCGATTCTCATAACGATTTTATTCGATATATTATCAAGACAAAGAACTTATTTATTTGCTCCTATTTTTTAAATATTTCAGAATATAAATTTTAACAAAAACGAGAACCAACATAAAGTAATATGTAATAAAAAGTTAAATTATTACAAATAACTCGAAAACTGCTCATCAGATCTAACCTAAAATTAAAAGAGACGATATCAGCATTAACTATCATATAAAATAAATCAAAATTGGTCTACCCAGTAAAAAATTATGTTGTACAATATTAAAAAATACAGTCAAATAACCCCTTTGTTTTGAAATCGGTTAAAAATAAAGCTCAATATTTACCGTTTATTAAAGCAATTTGTACAATTACAATACATTTGTAAGAGACGGTTGTTCTGTTTGATTAATTTATTGGTTCATTTTCGTATTCACGACAGTTTTAATGAAAATATGAATTATTCTACAGCGATTACAAATTGAATGAAATACCTTGAAAGTTGCGACGTATTGAAAACTTTCGCCGTTAAATTTATAATTCTCATTATGTTGCATGTGAGCTTTTAATGGAATAAAAAAGTGTAAAGCTTTATCTCGCTTAGCAGAATGGTTAGAGAAAGTTAAGACACTCCGTTCGTCATTTTCCACACAAATTTAAAATATTGAATGCTAAGTGGCGGAACTCAACGCCGCGCTTTGTCTTACCAAACTAGTATAAACATTTTTTTTTAAAAACAAATAAATACCCAGTTGTGGTTGTGGGTTCGCTTCCCACTCAAGGAAAATAAATAATTTCCTGGTTTTGCTAATAAGGCATAGCGCGGTGTTGAGTTCCGCCACTCAGCACACAATGCCTCAATGGGCGGAAAGTGGGGGAACGGACTGTCTTAACACTAGGTTTCCTCTGCCTACCCTGCTAAATGCGGGATACAGCGTGAAGCTATGTATGTATGTATTTATATCCAGTGAGAATCGAGTCTACAACAATCGTGTTTAAGGTCATGTTTTGTGACTGAGTCACTATGGACATATGAACTGTACCAGTCACTTACTAAAATAGAAAACCTCTTAACGAAAATCAACTTAAAAGATAATAATATATTAGCAAAAAAACCATCTTCAAGTTAAACGCACTAAAAAAATTACATTATTATGAATAACTCAAAAAATATTAACCAGACTTCATGTAAAATTTAAATGGGACCATATCAAAAGTACTAGCTATCATATAACACTAATCATGAAAATTGATTCAACCAATAAAAAGTTATGCGGTATAAAATACCAAATGAATACCCATAAAAAAAATTGTCGAATTGATAAACTTCTTTTTTTGAAGTTAGTTAAAAATCTAAAGTGCACAAAGATTTAATCATGTAGCATATCACAAAGGGGACAAAATTAACAATTTATATTCCGTACGCTATTCAATTTCAGTATAAAGATGCTGCAGAGTTTCTCGAGAAATCTTCACTTTGACAGCTCCTTTATATTCCAGCTTCAATGTTTCATTATATTTTACATAATAAGAGAAAAGATTTATAAAATGCATGTACAGTTGGTATAATTATGCATTTATATTATCAAACATGAGCAATGAGCTTTACTCTATTTGGCGCATAGTAAGGTAGTTAGAGAGAATAGACTCAGGACACTCCGTTCACAACTTTTTGCACGAAATCAAGACATACTCGTATAGTTCTAAGTGGCAATAAAAAGAGGACGTCTTACCAGAATGGAGAAATTAAAGTATTTTTTTTTTTTTATAAATTCCCATTCAGGATAATCATTTCGAATTGAATAGAATCAAATCCACAACAAAGCGTGCTTACTGTTAGATACTGTTCCACAACGCCACGATGTCTCATTTATCGTTATAATATATAGAAATAACTTGAGTCACTCAGCACACAATGCCTCAATTCGGCGGAAAGTGGGAGTCAGTACAGAGTGTCTTAACACTAGGTTCCCTCCCTTTACCTACCCTGCTATATGCGGGATACAGCGTGACGCTAAGTAAGTAAGTAAAATACTACAAATCAGATGTACCAAAAATGTACGAACACCTAACTTTATTACGAAAAACCCAAAAACTATATCTCGTCAAATCTAACATCAGAAACACTAGCTATCATATAAAAAATATCATCAAAATTGGTTTAAACAACAAAAAGTCGTATTCACATAAAAAAAATACAATTGAATCGACCATTTCCTTTTTTTTAAGTCAGTTAAAAAGGAAATCAATTGATTTGTTCGAATACGCACATCGCATCCATAAACTGACATTATTATTTATTGACAAACGACTATATCGGTATGTGAATGGGCGACCTATTTAGCGATCGTGAATAAATACGAAACCGATCAGCGTAGCCCCAAGTTTTGTAAAGAATAGCTCGTGACCCCCATAAATCTTGCATTCATTGCTCGAGATCGAAGAAGCCATATTTGGTTAAGATATAAGCGTGAGAGATTAAAGGCGAATTATATTAATGTTTGAGTGAGTGCAGAGATTAGTTACCCCATTTTTTACTTTTCACCAATTTTAAGATCTTGTAATTCTAATTGGGGAATATTTGTGATATGTATACATAATAAATATTTTCTGATATTTATTAAATAGAAATACGTTTAGTACTAATATGTTTGTAACATGAAATATCGCTTTAAGGTGCAGTCTTTTTATTCTAGGTAGAAGTTGATTAGTTAGTCATTAGGTTCTTTTGGCGCACTTCTCGAATAGTGGCGGAACTCAACGCCGCGCTTTGCCTTGTTACCAAACCCAGAAAATGAAAATACTTACATTTCCTGGAGTGAGAATTGAACCCACCACCTGTCGCGTTTACAGTCGCACGCTTATGCCTCTGCGCCACGACAGGCGTTAATATGTGTGTAATTTAATATGTGAATATTATCATTTCTCCGAGCATCGAATCCACAACCACCACGTTTAAAGTCAAACACTTTACCACAATACAACAAAAGAATACTATTATTCTGCATTTGTACTTCACGCCACTTTCCCGTGCCTTAAAACAGTTCCCAAGAGCATTGGGAACAGAATTTTTGTATCGTATACCCTTAGTTATGCTAATGCGTATGACCGGGTTCTGCCAAATAAGGGAATAAATTGCGGTCTCTGCCTGTGACTATGAATAAATTTATCGGTCTATCACGGAGGCCGTATTCCATACTAAGTAACTACTGCGTTGAAATAAAACGTAAATGTTCAGTGAGACCATAGTGGTGTAGTAGGACAGCATCTGACTGTAATGCGATGGGTTGTGGGTTCAATTCCCACTTAGTAGAATAATTATTTTAAATAAATATAATTTCTCTGTTCTCTAAGACAAAGCGCAGCGTTAAGTTTCGCCACTTAGCACATAATAGCATTGATAAGGAGTTTCTCCTATCGTATCAGTAAATTGCTTGTATTTCTACAAGGAAGGGAAAAATATTAATATGTTGAAGAAATCTTTATTATAAGTAAAAATATACGAAACACCCAAAACGTGAAATTTAACTGGATTTACACAATAGTGTCTTTAGATAAATAAAGAAGATACCTTTTTTCTATAGTGTCCAAGTATTTAAATAAAATTGTAAGATACGCCTTAACCACGATCACTCCGACAGGAGTAGACAGGAGAGTGACTAAAAAGAATAATATATATAATGATTACACATACATACATACATACATAGCTTCACGCTAGGCAGTAGGCAGAGCGAACCTAGTGTTAAGACACTCCGTTCCCCACTTTCCGCCGATTTGAGGCATTGCGTGCTGAGTGGCGGAACTCAACGCCGCGTTTTGCCTTGTTATCAAACCCAGGAAATGAAAAACTTCATTACCTGGAGTGGGAATCGAACCCACAACCCTAAACCTCGCGTTTACAGTCGCACGCTTGTGCCTCTGCACCACGACAGGCGTAATTATAATGATTACATTAGTTTTTAAGACATACACAAGTATAGGTACGATAAATATCTGTCTACACCTAAATATGTACATGTTAAACGACGTACTTGTTTACGAACGCCGCATTTGAAGATCAATTACCATTTTGACAAGTATTAGTCAAATGATAAATGACGAATTACATAAATTTGTATCGCCTTACCATCATTTAGTTAGTAAATAATATTCCTCTATACATAACTACTAGTGAGAGGCCATCATGGCACAGTGTAACAGTTATGGGTTCGCTTCCCGTTCGGGGGAATTATCATATTAAAATTCTTTTCATTTCTCTGCCTTTTAGACAAAATGCGGCGTTGAGTTCCGCCAACTCAATACGCAATGTCTTGAATTCAGATGAAAATGGGGAACGCGGAATATATGGACACTATGTTCTATCTGACTACCCTACTAATCGGGCTAAAGCGAAAGCTGATAATGACTACAAAATTAAATATTCCTTTTATGCAAAGATAGTACAAAAAACCTCAATTAAATTAACATAAAATCATTTAAAACTTTTAAAATAAGTTTAAAAGTTTTCAGTAATTATAGAAAGGCTGTAATTTAAACCATTGTCTGAGACTAATGTTCTTTTTTACTGGACTGTGACTGAATTTACCAGTATTGTGTATTAATTATACTTTATTCTATTTAATTGTTACCCGTTCGTAATATATGGGTTACCATAGCAACGTAAATGTCACTTTATATGAAAGTGTTTGTTACTTATTTAAATAATTTAATGTATTTACTGTTTATTATTATAGAAAGTGAAAAAAGCGGGACACAGCGTGAAGTTAAAAAAAAAAGTACGGGTTTTCTGCACTTCTTCTATATAATACTTGTAAAATAATACGTGAAGGAAAACACTTCACACTTCGTGCCCCTTTTTACGGAAACTATGCGGACGGAGGAGAAATTTAGTACAGTTAAGGTTTATAAGTAGAAGAAGTGCAGGAAGTCAATATTTTTTATTGTATTGTAATATAAATAGGTTACATATCCGTTGCTAAGCCAACACGTAAATAGGGTCTCTAGTATGCTTTAACTACGCCAAATTTTATACTAATCCGTCCTCAAAATTTCACAAAAAAGGGCCGAAACTGTTTCCTCATCTGTTTATACATAGATTCTACTTTACTTTGTGGCATAATAAATTATTATGACGTTTTAATAGAAAAGCTTCTCTCCGTTTATCAAATCATATTGACATATTACTATCGTAGTTAGTTTAAAGTTTTGGGTATTTTCAATCATTTTTATTTAAATCTTATGTGTTGTAGATTCTTTACAAGTCTTATATTACGGAGAGATAGAAGTGAGGGAAAGAGAGTACAATACTCAATTACTCAATTACAATGTTAATATACCCAAAAGCAGCGTTTTAAATATATTTAAAAAAGTGAGCTTGAATTGTAAAATTAGTACTCTGTTTTAGCTATTTAAATGCAAACCAGATATGTCGCTTTAATCTAATTACGACGTATTCTTTTAGTAGATTCAACTCTTGTTATATTATCTTTTTTATTCAGAAAGAGGCATAATAGCATACCGAATTATATAGTATTTTTCTTATTATTTAATGATAAGTTATTAGCGGCTAAGGTTTAGTTAAAATTTTTAAATTTAAAAAAATATTTTTGTATAAATATTTATATTTATCTAAATATTATTTAGTAGAGGTCATCCTGGCGAAGTGATGCCTCACTTACTACCCAACAGTAAATTGGATGGTTGTCGGTTAGATTTTTACTCGTGGGAAGTTAAGTATGTTTGTCTTGTAGAGTGTAGGATGAGTGGAGTATTAAGAGAGGATTTTCTATAGTAGTAATATTCTCATCCCTGTAGGATGGAAATATTGTTTTGATTTTATACAGTAGAAAATGCGAAAGATTGAAATTTAAACGCCTCAGATTTGGATTTGATAACAATAAATATAAAATAAAAATATTCTGACAAGGGCCATAAATTCCATGCAATGCGGAATATAACGGGTATATTTTTTTTCAGTTTCACGTTTTATCCAGTATAGCAGGGTAGACTAGGATAACCAAGTATCCAGGCACTTCTCTCTTCTCTTTCCCGACGTCGAGACTTTACGTGTTGTATGGTGAAACTCAATGCCACGTTAAGCCTTAACTGAGCAAAAAAATGAAAATAATCTAACCGCATTTTGGAACCGCTCGCGTTTACACTGACTATCACACTGCCACGATAGCCTCTACTAGTAACAATGTCTCGAGTGGGAATCGAATCCACAACCAACTGTCTTGATAGTCAGACTGTTTCACGCCACAGTAGCTTCTTCTAGTATTATATAATATTAAAACAACTCCAACCATCAATATCAACTTGTCAGCCGACATTCCAATTTCCTTCACCAAAAGATAAATTCCACGATCGCATTGACACACCATTGCGCGTGTTTAGACGCTGTCAAGCCAACTGATCGCTCTTTTAGGGCGAAATGGAAAAAAATGAATTACTTTCCAATGACTCCCTTGATCTGTAGGAAATTGATGTCGTAAATATCTGAAAGCTAAGCGTTATTACTTTTTAATGTCAAATTGTAATGGATTGGATTTAGTTGGAAGATTGGTTATAGCCAAAGTGAACCTATAGCTGCACGCCGCATATTGCAGGGTAGGCAGAGGGAACCACAGAAACTTGTGTTAAGACATTCCGTTCCCCTCTTTCCGCCGAATTTAGGCATTTCGTGCTGAGTGGTGGAACTCAACGCCGCGAAAGATTGGTTATGCTTGTTGGATTTGGTTGGAAGATTGGTTGATATATACTCAATTGGGTATTGATTTTTAACCGTGTTAACAAATGGAGGTTATCAATTCGATTGTATTTTTTATATGTAACACATATAATAATATTATGATGACAATTTAGATTTACATTATTATTTTTGAATAAAACAAAACTTTATAAATAATTAAGATATTAACAACAGAAGAAAACGGACTTCATTTAAAGTGTATTGAAAACTAAAACAACAAATAACTTAATAGCATATTTTAACTGAAATTGGACAACATCAAAAGCAATAAATATATCATATAAAAAAAATATAATGAAAATTGATTCATCCAGTAATTTTTTAGATTTTTTTTTTTTGAATTGATAACCTTCGCCTTTTTTCCATCATATATTTTTTAGTTGTGCTAATTAGAATAACCTAGGATCGAGACACTCTATTCCCCAAACGTTGCCCGAAATGGTATTATTACATCTTAAGTGGCGATACTCAACGCCGTGGTTCATACTCATGGCTGAATGATTTCAATATTTATTTTGTGTTTCATCTAAGTATTTAGTTACTACTTGTTGCTTAAAATATCAAATAGAAATCATACTATAGTATTTTTAATTTAAAATAAAACTTTGAAAGTGTAAATATTGGTTATTTCATTCAAAAAGCTAATTATCCAATATATTTCTTTCCAATTACACAGGTAGTAGTTAAATATAAATATTTTAACTGTAGAATGTAGGTCGCTCTAAGTGGCTCGCCACTTTATTCATTAATAACATTTATAATTTTTAGAAGAACTAGAAATTTAAATAGAGGTGAATAGTACTCAATAAAAATATATAAAAGCAGCTTGATGTTTTCTTATGTATTATGTACATAGTACTATAGGCAGGGAGAACTTAGTGGTAAAACACTCCATTCTACACTTTCCGCTTAAATTCGAGACAGTGTTTTGTCAGCGGAGAAGACGAATAAATTTGAAATATATATATATATATATATATATATAATTAACTGTGCATCAGTGGCGAGGAATGAAAATTTTAGTTAGGCAAGCCGGTTTTAGAGTAGCCGATGTATATTTAGGGAAGCTGGTACATATTCTTTAGGGAAGATGATAATTTTAGAGAAGCCGATATATTTAGCAATTTTATGCCCAATATTTTCCTGGCGACGGCTTTTCTGGGTAGGTCTCATACTTGTACTTTCAAAAGGATAGGAATAGAAACCACCGCACGCAGACTCAGTCCATATGCACTGCGTCATGATGACCTCAAATTTTGAAGATTATATATTATGTTTCGATTTTTTTTTAACATTTTTTTTCTTATCATTCGTCTTTTAAATATTATTGTACGTAAACATTGTAAATTAAGTGACGAAATCTTTACCTAGTGCCACGCACTACTGTAGTATTCGAAACGTCAGATATTCTAAAATGTAGTTCCAAATATCAAAATATTCCATTTGTGAGGCCATTCGTGGTGCAGTTGAACAGCGTCTGATTGTAAACGCGAGTGGTTGTGAGTTCGATTCCCTCTCGGATAAAGAAATTCTATTATTTTATTGAAATAGTTCTAATTGTCTCGTTATGGTAAGACAAAACGCGGCATTGAAGTGCCGCCACATGCGATTTGGGAGCAAAGAATAGAATAGAGTGTCTCGACACTTTGTTCTTGTGTAGTCTAGGCTATGAAGGCGGGATAGAACTTGAAGCTGGCAGAAATGACAGAAAGAATACCAAGATACATGCGACTAATTCGGTTAAAATAATATCATTGAAAATAATTCAAAAAAATGTACATTTCACATTCATTCATACATATATAATGCGTGTTTTCATTTAATTATGATTGACTCGCATTGGTTATCAGAATTTCCATAGAAACCATGAGTGGGTATGATTAAAAATAAATCCTCTGGGAGATTCAATTTAAATGAGATATTGTGTATTCAGATAAAATATACTCGTACTGTCACACCTTTAGAGTTTTAAAATTTTAAATATTTATTCTAGTTTTTAGTGATGATTTAAAATTAAATAGAAACAAAAAAGAAACAGACTTTAAACAAATAATGCACTAAAGAGTACAAATATTACGAATAACTCAAAAACTACTCATCTAATCTTAATTAAATTTAAATGACACCACATCAAAAGCACTAGCTATCAAACAAAAAATTATTATCAAAATTGATTTACTCAGTAAAAAGTTATGCGGTAGATATCTCACAAAACAAATAAAGTCGAATCGAGAACCTCCTCTTTTTTAACCGACTGCAAGTCGGTTAAAAATGTGAATTTAATGGTTAATCATAACTTTATCTCTGCCTGTTCTAAATTCGTAATGATAAAAAAGAATATAAACATATATATATATATATATATACATATATATATATATATATATCCAATATATGACATTTAAATATAAATAATAATTGTTACAACTCATTATATTTCTTATAGAAAAAAAACACCATAAAAACATAAATATCTATGAAAAAATTAAAAACTAATTACTTTTAGTTTTTAACAACAGACAAGTAATAATGAAGAAATTAGAAAAAAAAAGTACATTCAAATGTAAATGCTCATCTTAAATTGAACTGAAACGAAATGGCCCGCAAATGCTCGCTGTGACTGACTTCAAAAAGAACGATACGATATAGCTTTAGCGCCCAAAGGCGACTATTCTACAGATTTTTGTAAGTAAAGAAAAACGTAATGACGATTGGAATTAGAATTGCAAACACAAATGAAAGTAGTAACGTTGTCTTAAAGTATTTTTTAAATTTTCATAGGACACGAAATATAATTTTAGAAAATGTTTAATAATTTGAACACAGCGGGATTCGAACCCGCGCCTCTTGGAAACAGTCTAAGCGCTCTGATCGCTAAGCCATGCGTTATTGTCCAGTTATATCAAAATGTATAATACGCTTCTTTCAATTTAATTTCGTTGTTTATTTCGTTGTTCTCTTTCGTTTACCCATATTGGATAGGTTATACAAAAATATGTAGCCGCTATTTTGAAGCGGCAGCCATCTTGATTTTCAAATAATTTAGAATATATTGTACTAAATATTAATAAACTAAAGGTTTGATACCAAATATAAGATCAATCTGTCAACTAGTCAAACTTCAATTACTTAATTTGACCTAAACAAACATAAAGAAATAAACAGGGCACGTTAAATAAAAGCTTGTAGTATATATATTTTCCAATAAAAAATTCACTTAAAACATAACTTATTTTGCTTCAATTTTGCGAAAAAAGATTAAAAATAATTAGTTGGCCAGTTAATTTTTGCTATTACACTGCTATCTAGAAAATACAATGACTGACTTTCAAAGGAACTCTGAACGGAACCAATCAAAGGAATTATCATATTATAAGCAATTGTTATTTGTCCAAGCTGGTAAAACAAAGCGCGGCGTTGAGTTCCTTTAACTCAACACGCAATATTTTGAATTCAAGCGAAAGTGGAGAACGGAGTATCTTAACTTAACAAGAAAACTCATTTAAACATTTAAATATCTTAATAAAACAAACAAGAGGCCTGTCGTGGTGCAGAGGCACAAGTATGTGACTGTAAGGACGACAGGTTGTGGGTTCGATTCCCACTCCTGGAAATGAAAATATTAAATAACATTTAGTACTTTTCCTCTCTCTGTCAACAAAGCAAAGCGCGTGAACTCTTCCACTCAGCACACAATTCCTAACTTCAGCGAAAAAATAAATAAAAATCCTATAAAACAACATTTTTATACTTAATTATATCAATTTCCAGGAAATTACACATTTTCAAAGAGTAGATATATCAAAGGGAGAGTATAACGGTTTTCCGTACCAATTAATCTATAACAATATACAACATATGTACGTATTAATATCTATTAAAAGGTGCGTTACAAAGACCGCGTTAATCAACGGGAGCGGAAGGGTCATACCCTCGACCAGTATCATATGAACCCTGACCGTTAAATTCAATGAAGCTCAGGCGTTACGCTCTAGTTGCTATGCCTTTTTCGATTTTATTTATTTTAAGTATATATTTTATGTTATTTATATTTATATATAGGCACTAGAAGCGCTGACGTGTTAAATACGTGTTGCCTTAGCAAATTTTTTTTTTATAGCTTCACACTATGTCCCGTATATAGTAGGCAGAAAGAACCAGAGAACCTAGTATTAAGACACACCGTTCCCACTGTCCGCCGGACTTGAGGCATTCTCGTGCAGTGTGGCGGAACTCAACGCCGGACTTTGCCATGTTACTAGACCCAGGAAATGAAAATACTAAATATTATTTAAATTATTCATTTTCTGGAGTGGGAATCGAACCCACAACCTGTCGTATTTATAGTCGCTCGCTAGTGCCTCTGTTGTGCCTTTTTTATACAACAAAATAAGTCAAATATATGGTGGCATGTGTCATATTTATAAAATTATTAATTATTAATGTATTTCTCATGCATTATTACAAAAAATGACTTACTGCACTTATTCATAAAAACTTTAATTATGCTATTCGCACAATTCGCTGTTAAAATTGGTACAAAGTTTTCCTTCACATATAGTATGATAATATGTAATAACTTGTCAAAATACTCAGATATACCTTGTATATCTAAAATATAATAATTTGGATCTAGCTTTATGTCCATTCGACAATTTATAAGTGCTTGCAAATGTTTACTTCACGCATCGCTTGTGCCAGAGAGGCAGGAAGAACGTCCAAATAAGTCATTCTACTGTCCGCCCATTATTATATAAGGATAGACACTTTATAGGGGCATTAACATCTAATGATGGCATCGTGGCGTTTTGAACAATGTTAGACTGTAAACAATATGGTCTTGAGTTCTATTTTCACTATAGAATAAAAGGAGATCGTAGCGCAGTGGGACATAGTCTACTATAAAGGCGATCCGTTGGGGGTTCAATTCACACTCGGAGAAATAATATTATATCATTTATTTGCATTTCTCTACTCTGGTAAAACAAAGCGCGGCGTTTAATACCGCATTTAATACACAATGCCTCGAATTGGGTGAAAAGCGATAACCGAACACTAGGTTCACTCTGACTACCCTGCTATGCTATATAAAAAAAAAACCAGGCAGTCGGTGAGGATCTTACCATAGTTTTAAGATACAATTAAGTAGTTCTATTTATGTATGCTGCAAATGTAATAAATAAAAAAAAAATAAAACAAAAGGCACGGTAATTTAATTCATAAAAAAAAAAATACCCTGCTATGCGGGATAAAGCATGAAGCTGCTTCCTAGGCGGAATCATTATATTTCAAATATTTTGATTATCCTGGTGAACTAATCGTTAAGTTAACCTGTGCCACTAAAATAAGCAATATCTCAAATTATCAATAAATCTAAGTACAGAGAGTCTCGACACTACACTCTCTTCCATTACACAGCTGTACAGGAAAAAAAGGTAAGCTAGTATATTAATTAAGTAACACCTGTCGTAGCGCAGAGGCACAATTGTGCGACTATAAACGCGGCAGGTTGTGGGTTCGATTCCCACTCCAGGAAATGGAATTTTTCACTTCCTGGGTTTGGTAACAAGGCGAAGCGCGGCGTTGAGTTCCACCACTCAGCACGTAATGCCTCAATTGGGCGGAAAGTGGGGAACGGAGTGTTTTAACACTAAGTTCCCTCTGCCTACCCTGCTATTTGCGGGATACAGCGTGAAGCTATGTATGTATGTAGTATATTAATTAATTAGATTCATACCCCAAGCAAAGCTATTAACCAGCAGTATATAATTTTTCCATTACTTAGGTTTTTAATAAAAGACTTTCCGTGTTATCCAAAAAGCCTTATTGTTATGATAATTAAAACAAACAAAACAAAATCTTTAATTCTTTGATGTAAAGAGAAGGGTCTTGTTAGGCGAGTCCGGTCGCTTGCAGGATATTATCATATAAAGAATCTAATTACCACTAACAGGTGGGGATGTTTGAACATGAAAGAGCAACCCTTAATGTGACCGTAGCGTAATTTATGTTTGTAAATATATTATAAGATAGCCTACGACTACGTTATAAATATCTATATAAATTAATAAAATATATGTAACACACACTACCATGGTTTGATATCCAATTCAATATAAAGTGACATATACGTTGCTAGGCAACGCGTTGTTAACGCGGGACACTAGTATAGGTAAAGAGGTCATCGTGAGGCAGTTTAATAAAATCTGACAGTAAACGTGATAGGTTGTAGGTTCAATTCCCACTCTAAGAAATTAAAATATTAATATAAATATTAAACATTTATATTAACTACTACTTAGTATTTTCATTTCTTTCTCTGGTAACAAAGCAGTACGCGGCGTTGAGTTCCGCCACTCAGAACGCAATGCCTCAATTTTAAGTGAAAGTGCACACCAGCCAATATTTTTTATAATAATGCATTCAAAATAAATAAAGTAAATATAACACACAATACCGTGTATGTGACATACAATTTTGTATAAAGTTATTTAGTTAGTTTCCTACTACTAGATATTAACCAACTTTAAAAAAAGGAGGTCCTCATTCGACTGTATTTTTTTACGTAAATAAAATGTATTATAAAGTATTTATTTGCGAATGGCGCAAACTACTCAGATCTATACAGAATTTAAAATGGATCACATCAGAAGCACTAAATATCATATTAAAAAAACATCAAAATTGATTCACACAGTAAATAATCATTTGGTAATCACATAAGAAAATACAATTCGTGGTCGTCGAATTAAGAATTTTTTGAAGTCAGTTAATAATAGCTTAAAATTTAAAGCTTATTTCGCCATAATAAAGGTCTTGTAATAAAAAATACAACTAGAAAGTCGTCTGCTGACATAGTAACCTGCAAGCTGCTAATTGTAGTAGCTTCTAACGACCCCTATCGCCGCAACTCCCTTTTTATCTCAACCTGAGCTGAATTTTAAACTATTCTTAAGAGAAAACTTCATCAGTGGCGACACTTTTAATCGTATCGCCTTAATCTATTTGGTCAGCATCTTGTGAGATATTTCTTTAAGTAAAACTTTTTGGGGTTATTCGGACGTTCTTTTTTATTTTTTTATTAAATTTGGAAACAGAAAAAAGTAAAGTAGTTTTGTTAAAAAACTTATATTTGTCAAGGGTTATAAAAATATATACTTTTATTTTTATATATATTTTTAATTCTATTAATATAGTATAATAATTGCAAAAGTTTGTGAGGATAGTTGGATGGATGAATATTTGTATCTCTTTCACGCAATAACTACTGAAGAGATATACTCGTAGATGAAACTGTATTAATATTAATATTAATACAGTTTCATCTACGAGTATATTTTTATGTATTAGCTATATAGCTAATACATAAAAATAACACATAGGCTACAACTTATATACTTTTTGTATAATTTGTCCATTACATACTTACATACACACATATCTTCATGCTGTATCCCGCATATAGCAGGGTAGGCAGAAGAAACCTAGTGTTAAGACACTCCATATCTATAATTTTCTACTAATTTATAATAATGTTCCAAAATTATTATAATATTTTGTGGTAAGGACATTAATATACATTTGCCGCAGATAAAAATAATGCATAAAGAATTAAAAGTTATTGTTTCAAGTAATGATTTCAATACACATATATGAAATTTTGGTCATCATAGTAAAATAATCGAAATAATCTTTAAATGTACAATTTGTATGTACCAATACCCAAGTGTGTACTTGGGTTGACATGGCTATTTGCATAATAATAAGCATGCAAATATCATGATAACCTATTACTCATACTCGTACATTAGGTTTCAACGATCCTTAGTTTAGTATGCTTCCTAACAATTCAGATATTGAAATGAAAAATCTGTTTTCAATGGCCATCGAACTGGCTAATGCAGGACAATAGAAATCCATATAATGAGGCTTAAACACTTAACAAATAGAGGGTTTACGCTTATACATATGAAAGGTATATATGAGTAGTTCTGTGCAGACCATTAAGTCCTAAAACAAAAATAAATAAATAGATAATGTGTTGGCTTTTAAAATAAAATTTTTAACGAAAAACATCGACATCTAAATAAAATTATAAAAAGACAAATAAAATTATTACGAATAACTCAAAAACTGCTCGTCAGATTTTGGTTAAATTTAAATGGGGCTGCATTAAAAGCATTAGCTGTAGAAGCATTAGTAAAAAAAGAAACAACAAAATTGGTTCAGTCAGTAAAATATTATGATGTAAGACAAAAAAAATGGAATTGAGAACCTTCCCCCGTTTATAAAATCGATTAAGTATATTCCCATTATTGTAGAATGAATACATGCAAATATATAAAATAGATAAGAAACTTAACGCCTTGTTTTATTTTGCCAGACCGGGACATGTCATAACATGTCCTATATATATGAGTGCCAGTAACATTTTCCAAGGGGCATGGCACTCATATATGGTGCCAAGGTATACATTGCATACGTGTTCGAATGTCAGCAGGAGCATTTTATAATATTAGAACGTGGCCTCCCAGGAAATATTTTTTTATTAATATCTGTGGCACACAATGTGTTTAAATTATTCCGAGCGTCTGACTGCGCCACGGTGATTTCTGTTGAAAATTTATAATATAACAGAAGTCAACCTGTATTTGCCAATCAAATATTGATGAAACTATGTTTCATATCCCCACGGTTTATGTATGTATATATACTAAAGCTTTTACTGAGCGGATCCAATAATTAAGTCGTAGTAAACGAAAAGGGATTGTTATTATCATAAAAGTATTCATCATAAAGGTACCTTTATAATACTTAAACTAACATGAACACAACTAAAGTATCAATAAAATTATGTTAATCATAATAGCTTAATACCTGTATATGGAGGGTTGACAAGTATGAAAAATTGAAAAAGTATCTAAATATAAATACGTGAATCAAAAATTTGGATCCATTTTTACGAAAGTTACCCAGACGGAGGAGCATGAAACTTGGCACACTTATAGTTTATATAGAGAAGGAGTGCAGAATGCTAATATTTTTTTTAAAATAATGCATTAAAAGTATATTTAATTAATAAAATAAATCTTACACACACTATCATGGTTTGACATCCATGTTTGCACAAAGTGACATATACGTCACTACGCTACGCGTTATTAACGCATTTACGGCGACAGTAATTTTCATAAATATATGTAAAGTATCACTGACTTGAGATATCCGTGCCATTTTTTACTTTTTTTTATTAATCAATTTCAAATAAAAGAAGATTGTTTTCTTGTGTGATTTTTATGTGTTTCTTTTCTATAAGAGAGCTAGTGCTTGATGTCTCATTAGTTGAAATCTGACGTAGTAATTTTTGAGTTTTTATGTTTTATATGTTTTTTTTTTTGCATTTTAAAGGGACCTCTTAATTTAACGTGTAAGTAACACGTTGGGTCGGAAGTTCTAGGCACTCTCCAAACTCCTCTCCCTATAACGCGATGGGCCCAGCACCCGCACGGTGAATCCATGGATTGCTAAGTTGGTTGCATTGTTGGTTTTGCTTGTAAAGCAGGGAAAGCAGTGTCAACCTAGTGTCAGTCGGGATTGTAGGTTTAGAGGCGAAACTCAACGCCGCGCCATTCTTTACCAAACCGAATGAAATAAAATAATTTGAAAGTAATGATGTCCCCAAGTGGGAATCGAACATATGAGCATCGTAGTTACAGACAGACGCTATCCCACTACGCCATAATTGCCTTACTATCTAAATATTGACTGTTATTTAAAAAAATATGCTTTTAAGAGTCATTCCAGTCTAAATAGTCATTTAAAATAGTAAAATAAAAAGTATTCTGCCTGGTCATGGTATTTCATAACTGTAATAAATTGAAAATTCTCCTCGTCCTTCCTTACTTAATCTTTTGATAGCGTTCTTTGTTTGCTCTGAAATTAAATATTAAAACGGAATAAATTGCTTGAGTGTTGATATTTTATAAACAAGAAAATTTTCTAAGTCAAAAGAAATATGTTTAATTAGTTTTTAATTATCAATTTGCATGTAATTTGTGGAAGATGAACAAAATGTAAAAATATTAAGCAATATTTATTAATAGTACTTGTTTACAATGTTTGCCTAAAACGGGAGCAACCATTATGAAGAAGAGGTGAAGTAACTGTTATAATTATATTTTTACAGTTTATTTTTTTGATATAGCAGTGTAATCGTAGAAAACCTAATGTCAAGACACTTAGCTCTTGACTATGAAAATGGAAAAGTGCGGGGATGAAATTAAAATTTTTAAGAAAAAACACAACCAATTTCAAAGAAAATTTCCTCAAAAGTACAATTATTCCGAATAACTCAAAAACTAAACGTCAGATCTTAACTAACATTCAATAAGAACACATCAGTATCTGTCATATGAAAAAATAATCATCAATATTGTTTCACCGACCAAAAAGTTATACTGTAACACTGTACTGTATAAAAAAAACAATTATATCGATAGCCTCTTTTTATTCAAATCAGTTAAAAATGAAAACCCACAACCGGTGTACAGTCAAAGTATGTCCCACTGCGCCATCATAGAGACGAGTAATTATTTACTAATAACCTAATTATTCTCTAAGTATCCTCTAAGTATGAAAGAATGCAGGAAAATCATTAGGCATTTACGCCTCCCCACATTTTGTCTACAAACAAAAGGCAAGCAAAACCTCTGATCCGGCTAAATTCAACGATTACGTTACAGAAAGAGCATAATACTGTACAAATGACGATCCAGATTAGGGTCCGTGTACGGAAACGCAGTAATTGTTAGCTATCTAGCGCCATTGTTCGCAAGACACGTTTCGTTTTCGAGAGGTACAAGAAAAATGCGAACTGATGTTTTTATGGAATTTAGCTGGAGTAGTTTGAAATATTTTTTATTATTTTTACTTCATTCTATATATCATGCCGTACATGGCAGGATAGGCAGAGGGAACTAGAGAACCCAGTGTTAAAAACACTTCTTACCTAAGATATTCTTTATTGAAATGCTTAAATTGTGACGCCTCTCGTGGCGCAGAGGCACAAGCGTGCGACTGTAAACGCGACAGGTTGTGGGTTCGATTCCCACTCCAGGAAATGTAAAATTTAGTATTTTCATTTCTTGGGTTTGGTAACAAGGCAAAGCGCGGCGTTGAGTTCCGCCACTCAACACGCAATGCCTCAATTCGGCGGAAAGTGGGGAAAGGTATTGTTGAAAGAGAATGGAGTGTTATAACACTAGGTTTTTTGGTTCCCCCTGCCTACCCCGCTATATGCGGGTTACAGCGTTATTTTTTCTTTTTAAATAAATATTCAAAGAACTTAAATTACATACGTATAGTAATATTAATGTGAAAAAATTTAAACATCTTTTTACGAAAATTATATCCCAGAGAGTATGAAACGTCAACCACAATTACGATTAAAATCTGCGCGTTAGAATAATGCATAAAGCCGGTTTTATTTAAAAAGTACATTAGAAACACACGTTAGTGGAGAACGGACACATATCTATATACTTTTTACGAAACACGTATAGCTATACGTTGCTAAGGCAACCCGTATTATTGCTAGACACATCGCGGTTATGCGACTAGAGTACCATTTTTGTTATAAATGTATATCAAAACAAACTTTCAAGGTAATATCCGCAGGGAAAACAAAATTTGAGTATGAAATTTTGTACTTCATTTAACTCTCTTAGTACATTGTCAACATATTTTTTATACAAAAATATAGAATGTTTTTGAAGTTATTTTTTATCAAAGTGAGCGCGAAATATTTTTAACGTATTTTTTATCGTTTACACAGTATACGCTTATTCAAGTTTAGTTTACAAAAGGAATCATTGTCAGTAACAAAAATAAATATTTTAAATATGTAAATAATTTAAAAAAAATAATAATAATTTAAAATTTTATGTACCAAAACGTTTGTTAGAAATGTATAAAAATTTAGGGAAACGAGATTCAAAGCTTCGCCTTTAGGAAATTGTTCAAGCAGTAGCCAATTAAGCTATATGTTCTTATCGAGCTACATCAGAATTCTTATACATTCCGTCTGTCCTTCTATGGTACTTTTTTTTATCTTAGCCCTGCTATATGCGGGATACAGCGTGAAGATAAAAAATAGCGTGAAGATAGGCAGAGGGAACCCGAGAACCTAGTGTTAAGACACTCTGCTCTCTTACAACAATTCCGTTCCCCACTTTCCGCCGAATTGAGGCATTGCGTGCTGAATGGCGGAACTCGACGCCTCACTTTGCCTTGTTACCAAACCCAGGAAATGAAAATACTAACATTACCTGGAGTGGGAATCGAACCTACAACCTGTCGCGTTTACAGTTGCACGTTTGTGTCTCTGCGTCACGACATGCGTTACGATGTTATACGATATTCTATGATACGATTTTTAATAAAGGCAACAGTTTCAAGCTTTATCCAGCATAGCAAGATTGTCAATCTAGTATCTTAAATACTACATTTGTCGCTTTTTGCCCAAATTTGAGACACTGCATGTTAAGTTATGTTCGCGCTTTGATTTACCAGTGTAAAGAAATTAAAATATTTTAAATATAATTAATTTCCCGCTTGGGAATCGAACCCAATTTGTATTATTTTTAGCTTCACGTTGTATCCCGCATATAGCAGGGTAGGCAGAGGGAACCTGAGAACTTAGTGTTAAGACACTCCGTTCCCTACTTTTCGCTGAATTGAGGCATTGCGTACTGAATGGCGGAACAAACTCAGGAAATGAAAATAACATTTACATTTCTTGGAGTGGGAATCGAACCCACATGTCACATTTACAGTCGTACGCTTGTGTCTCTGCACCACGACAGGCGTATAATTTTATTGATTTTGTAACAATAGAATAAAACAATTTTGTTCTATAAAAAGTTCGATATATTTTACGCATCCATAACATCTTATTCTAAATATAACCAGGATAAATATAAAGATAAGAAAAAGGCAAAGTAGGTCATGTTAATCATGTCATATCAAACACAAACACATCGAAGCTCCTGCCTCCGCTCTACTATCCCAAGGGAACTTCTTTTCCTTGAATATCTTTCATTGCCGAGTATTAGATAATATATCATCCTTTTATTATAATTAACTGTATGTTAGAATTATTATTTATCGTTATGTTATGGTTAAATTACATATATAGGAAAAGGAAAGGAAATAAAATAACTACTAAAATATCGCCTGTCGTGGCGCAGAATCACAAGCGTGTGACTGTAAACGCGACAGGTTGCGGGTTCGATTCCCACTCCTGTAAATGGAATTTTACATTTCCTGGGTTTGGTAACAAGACAAAGCGCGGCGTTGAGTGCCGCCACTCAACACGCAATTCCTCAATTTGGAGGAAAGTGGGGAACGGAAATGTTGAAAGAGAATGGAGTGTCTTAACATTAGGTTCTCTGGTTCCCTCTGCTCACCCCGCTATATGGGGGATAAAGTGAAAAGTTAAAAAAAAAAACAAATAATAAATACTTTTCATAATATTATATTTTTAAGGTACTGTTAAGTTTCATCTGAATCCATTCAGTAGTTTTTATGTTAAAGAGCAACAAACATCTAAACAGAATTACAAATTTTCGCATTTGTAATAATATTACTAGTTAGTAGGTTATTTTATATAAGTTACTGCGAAGGAAAATGTTTAGTTGGTTC
The DNA here is from genome assembly GCA_033558755.1 of Philaethria dido. Classification (NCBI taxonomy): domain Eukaryota; kingdom Metazoa; phylum Arthropoda; class Insecta; order Lepidoptera; family Nymphalidae; genus Philaethria; species Philaethria dido. The sequence goes on from JAKGSA010000923.1 coordinate 33,158, forward strand.
ACTTCTCACTCAGTTATTTTTTAATTTAAAGTTTATTCTTTTATGATGTGCACATAATTGGCCTTAACAAGGGCTAGTTAGTATGAACACTATATTATGTATATAATAAGTTGCTATGCGAGCTTATTTTTTATGTTATAAATGTATTATTGGGTAAGAGAGGAAAGGGAATGCAATTTTTTTTAAATTAAAACCAAAGTAAACTTTTAAATATTTTGAAATTAGGTTCGTTACCTGCGCAATGACAGCTGACGAACAATAAACAAACACTTTAAACAGTCTTACAAGCACTTTAATATACTGAATATAATATTAACAGTACAAATGTCCAAAACACAGACACTTTTCCTTAAATTACATCAAATATAACAATATTAAATAATTAATTTTAATTTATTTTACGGGAGAAGTTACAAAGATGTCTATATGATAGTGCTGCCACAAGAAAAAAACGTCGTTTCATTCTTATGCAAGTTGTACTACTTAACAAGAAATGTCTCGAATTCGTGTGCAAAAAGGTGAACGGAATACCTTGACACTAAGTATCCTCTAACTATCCTACTGTGCCAGATAAATCTTGAAGCTGCTTTACAAATTGGACCACTTCACATATCCCTAAACCAATATATTTAGAAAATAAAAACACAAGTTTGAACATATTACGTAACACACTGCGTTACGTTACAGCAAGTGTCCAAACAAATCACTGTTCAAAGTTAGCTGAAATGAAAACCGTAGCAATCTTGGTGTAACTTCAGCCATTTGTTACAGTGCCACTACGAAAGCTATCAAGATCGAAAACTTCTATTTGCTCTTATACGAACACTTTTTGTGCCTATTTTTAAAATGTACGAGCACATATGGATGCTGGCTTCTATTACGTTATCTTTCTAACCGATTTTAAAATAGGAGGAGGTTCTCAATACGACTGTCTTTTTTGTGTACTACTGCATAACTTTTGACTGGGTGAACCAATTTAGATGATTCTTTGTTTATATGATAGCTAGTGCTTCTGATACTTGTGTAGTGTACATACATACATACATAGCTTCTCGCTGTATCCCGCATACAGCAGGGTAGGCAGAGGGAACCTAGTGTTAAGACACTCCGTTCCGCACTTTTCGCCAAATTGAGGCATTGCGTGCCGAGTGGCGAAACTCAACATCACGCTTTGCCTTTTACCAACCCAGGAAAATCAAAAATTCCATTTCCGACAACAACAACACACCCTGCCGCGTTTACAGTCGCACTTGTGCCTCAGCGCCACGACAGGCGTTTACAGGTGTGTAGTGTAGTTCATTTCAACTTAAGCTAAGATTTTGTTGATCTGTTTTAAGTGGTCTAGTAGTTTATGAGTTATTCGTTACAATTTTATTTATTAGTACTTTTTATTTGAAGTCTATTTCCTTTTTTGTTAAAATACCTAAAATACTAATAAGACATTATTATAATTATATATTTCAGATATACCTACAACTTCGCTTTCTTATATTATCGTATTTAAATTTAGCTAAGATTTGTAGACCTGCTTTGAGTGATCTAGTAGTTTTTGAGCTATTCGTAATAATTTTAATTTTTAGTGTTGTTTATTTGAAGTTGATTTTGTATTTCTTTTTTTGCTAAAATCCTAATTATAGTTGTATAAACAAGAAACTTCTTAGCATTCCCTAGATTTACCTTGCAGATATAGGTCTTAGGTTACAGAGACAGGAGATCAGTAGGACAAGGACGAAAACTTGCGACAAAGTATTCGTATAGTTATCGAAAGCATTTTGTATGGGAAAACTTTAGTTCCTCTTACGCACGGTAGGGGCGCTTTTCAATTCCCATACAAATTCTTTCGATAACGATACGACTACTTTGTCGCAAGTTTTCGTGCTTGCCCTACAGAGCAGTAGTTCCTTTAAAACGCACATTAATGTTCGCTTCCACTGTACACTAATCTCTCTACCTAAACAAATTAGAAAACTTTAGAGATGAAAGGTTGGGGTTTGATTTGTTTTAACTATTTGGCCCTTTTAACTTCGTTATATTTTAGAATTTGTCAAATTATTTACAAATACCATATTTACCATAGGTTTACCTATTAATACATTATGTTTGCAGAATAATACTCAAAAAGTTACATTTACAATAAATTATTTGATCTTAAATGATTTAGTGTAACTTATTTATAAGAGATTATGGAAAGTGTCACGGACTTTGTTTTAGAATCATATATAATCATATTGTTTTCGGATTATAATTCACCATTAATTCACCATGAATGGCCAATAATTCTTACCCATTAGACGCTCCAACGATTAAGACTAAAGAAACTTTGGCTTAATTTTTACACACCTATTTACAATATCAAAACAACTCTTTAAATGTGCGGCGTTGAGTTCCACCACTTAACACAAAATATGTCAAAAGCAGAAAGCGGTGAACAGAATATATTAACACTAGGTTCACTCTGACTACCCTGCTATGGAGGTTAAACCAGGAAGCTGTTCTTTAAATACTTTTTAAGTAAAATTACAAATATAATTATTGTGAAAATGACAAAAATAATATCTACAAAACATAACTAAAGCTAACTTTAATTAAAAATCCGTGTTACTGTCTAAAATTGTACCACCCCAATTAAAGAAATTGAAACATCACTAGCAGACTTCTGACGTAAACCTGTCTTTTTGGCATTCTTGACTTTTATCCCTACAACTTTATATATAAAGTGCGTCAAACGAATATTTTCTCTGAGAAACCAATTTTATGATGAAAAAAGGTCTATTTTTGTACGGTGGGGACAGTATTTGTAGCAGTTAAAATCCGCTTGCTCCTTGTTTGCTTCGTATGTCTATTTCTTTTTATCCTCTTTCATATGAAAAGGAAATTAATTAAGCATCATTATTCAGCTGAGTGGAATTTTGTAAACTCAGATTTTGCGACACGTGAGGCTTTTTGTGGAATTTTAGTTAAGAATACATTATTAACTTGACGCCATTTTGATACAGTTGTTTTTTTAATGGAGGTATAGGTTTTATGCTGTAAAAGGTAGACAGAGAGAACTTAGTGTCAAGACACTCTGTTCTCATCTTTCCACCTGAATTAGAGTAGTGAAATTCTTTGTCTTACCGAAGCGGGGCATTGATATAATTTAAATATAATCATTTTCTCTTGAGATTCGAGACCATAATCACTCGCTCATACATTATTATGAAATAAAATTCAAGAAGTAATAATTAAGGTTCATTAAAATATAACATTATTACGAATAACACAAAAACTACTTGCCAAATCTTAACTAAATTTAAATGAGACCACACCAGAAGGACTAGCTATCATATACAAAATAAAGCAAAATTGGATCACCCAGTAAAAAAATATACACATACAAAAAATATAGCCGAAATGAGAACCTTCGTTTTTAAAAGTCGATTAAAAACCTTATTTTTGTAAATCAATGAGCACTTTGATCATTACGACTACAGAAGCGTTTTGCGCAAGTATTTTAAGCTCTCAAGGAGCGTGACCTTTAGTGCTTTGTACGGCTTTGTAATTTAGACCTTACATTCTTGACGGCGACCAGAAGATAATAATAATAATTGGTATTTTATTTTACTTATCTTCATGATATCGCTATCGCAGCGTCGATCTGTCTTGCTTCACGAAGCAAGACAGATCGACACTGTCACTGACTGACACTGTCGCTAACCTGCCGCCCATAAATTAAAAAAAAAAAAAGAGTCAGTCGGTGAGGATCTCACCATAGTCTTAAGATACAATTAGGTTGTCTATTTAAGTATGCAAACGTAAAAAAAAAAGAAACAAAAGGCACGGGCAAGTGCGAGCCCGTGGATGTAACTTAACTCATAAAAAAAAGATAGATCGACGCTTGTTCCCGTTTATGTAAATCGAGAATAAAAAATAAATAATTACCCCAATTGAAATTTAAACCTACAAAGATTGTTATTAAGTTTGTGTATAAATTTATTGTATTAATTCTTTTGTAATAACGTTTCTATATCTTTGACAGAAGCTAGGACTAACTATTATAAAACTACAGTCAAATAAATACAAAAATAAACGAGACTGACCTGATAAGCCCAGGCTTAAACTCAGGTTCATATCTTAACAATATATTTACTAAATTAATTATTTTAATTAAAATTTCAAAATTTATATAATAATATCAAATGAAGAAAAACTATACCCTGATAACGAAACCGATTTTAAATAAAATGCACCTTGAAGTAAAATTATTACGAACAACTCAAAAACTATGTCAGGTTTTAACAAAATTTGAGTAGGACCACATTAGAACAGCTATCTTATAAAAAAAATTATCAAAATTTGTTCACCCAGTAAAAACATATGCGGTAACACAAAAAAATAGAACAATTGAGAACTGCCTCCTTTTTTGAAGTCGGTAAGAAAACTATCGACTCCGTTTTACGAAAATTATGCGAAATTCATAATAGCTTTGAAGTAATGTCAAACTATATGAAAGGCGAACAAAAGCTTCTCTTGTAAAGGTTTTCTTAGTGTACTACTTTACTTAGGTCAATAGTGATTTTATTATGAAATTTTAAAAGACATACAATAGAATCGAGAATGGCCTCAAAATTCTTTAATATAACCAATTGTTAGAATTTTCATGAAAACTTCAAGAAGTATATAGGCTAAGTTTGTACAAATGTGTGTTTGTATTTTTAAAAAGTTGTATGTAAAGTTTCAATATTCAAATTTACAAAGTTGAACAGAAAACCAATTTCAAATAAAATGCACTAAAAAGTATTCCGAATAACTCAAAAACTGCTAAATTTAAATGGTATCATATCACACGCTTGAAATATATATATATATATATTTCCACGGAAAAGGTTTGTATAATATGCTCATTGATGCCACTCGCCACCAGGTGCCTCGTTTAACCGTTTGTCATTAAAATCAGTATGACCATGCATTTTTACATAGAGGAATGCATAAAAATGAATGTTTGTCTGTATGTCATCGAAGAACTCAAAAATGTTATTAAATTTATTTTTGTTGTTGGCGTAGCAACGCACGCCGGGTACAGCTAGTCTGTCATATAAAAAAATCATCAAAACTAGTTCACCTAGAAAAAAATATATACGATAATAAAGAAAATACAGTGAAGTTGAGCACTTTCCCTTTTTGAAGTCAGTTAAAAAAGCCGAAAACTGGTAAAAACCGGATGCTGTATGGAAACAGTTACTCTTTGAGATATGACCGCTATAACGTTGGCAAGTTGAGATGGTCGTAAGAAGTTGAAGATATGACGAACTAGTTTACGTAATACATGTTAGTAGTATAGTACAAAATAAACGTACTCATTAATATCCTGTTAGGCGTGAATAGGTTGATAAGTCAATTTTTCGACATTTTCTTAATATTAACAGATATTAGCATTTTTTTTATTTATAGGGTGAATTAATGGCACGAGAATGCGACTGTGAATGTAAGCGCAGTAGGTTATGGGTTCGATTTCCACTCGGGAAATGAACATATTAAATATTTTATAATAAATAATATTTAGTATTTTCATTTCCTCGCTCAAGCAGCAAGGCAAAGAGCGCCGTTGAGCTCCGTAGTGCAATGCTTCAATTTGGCTGAAAATGAGAAACGGAAATGTTAAGAGAACGGAGTGTCTTAACACTAGGTTCTCTGGTTCCCTCTATCTACTGCGTCTTGTGCGAGATACAGCGTACCAGAGCAAAGAAATGAAAATACTAAATATTATAAAAAAAACATCAATAAACCTTTACAAATGTACAGCAGATTAGATAATCTCGTAAAGATTTACGTACTCTTTAAAGAATGTTATTCTGAGTCTTCTTAAATAATAGATGTGATTTAAGGGGACGCAAAATAATCTAGCAAAATATAGTGAAAAAAACACTTTTAGAATCCTTGGAATCGGACACGTGTGCAAATTTTGAAAAAAATCGGATTATCAAGAGTGGGCCACAATAATTTTGCAAAAATTTCTGAAGTTGACAAATGCGAGTCAAGTTAGTAAATACGTATTAAATTTATTTATATAGTTAAAACTGTAATGAAATCTTTGATGTCATATACCTGTGACCGCGGCTACCTCACGTCTTCAAAAAATGTGTTTCCGAATACTAAAATATACGCGATTACTCCAGGTAAAATAGTTTATTTTTTATTTTATGGTATGGTCGTTATAGTATTGCCAATTTATATAATTTTTTTATAAATACCCTTTGTGTTACTTCTTCACGGTCTAGCCCGCATATAGCAGGGTAGACAGTGGGAACCAGAGAACCTAGTGTTAAGACACTCCATTCTCTTTCAACAATTCCGTTCCCCACTTTCCGCCGAATTGAGGCATTGCGTATTGAGTGGCGGAACTCAACGCCGCACATTGCCTTGTTACCAAACCCAAGAAATGAAAATACTAAATTTTACATTTCTTGGAGTGGGAATACTTCTATTGATACGCTATGTATTAGGAAAGTTTCATCTAAATCCGTTCAGTAGTTTTAATAAAAGAGCAACAAAGATACATCCTCACAAACCTTCTTCATATATTTAGTGGGATAACATTCGACATATATACAAAAATAAAAACCAGTTTATTCCGTCAACATTCCAACGACAAACGTTTACTTACATTTTAATTTTCCAAGCGTTTGAACACAACGTACACAGTACACGAAATAGGAATGTAGGGAGAAACTAAACGTACTGTTTTTATTCAAAAAACAAATAGAAACACAGTTTTTACCTTGACCCTCATTCCAGTGCAAACAATCCCGTACGAATTTAAATTTTATCATACACCATGTTGTGTTAGTCTCCTTTAGTTTCTAACAGATTAAAGAGGTGAAGTTTGTTTTTCATTTGCTAAAAGCTTGGTTTTGGGTTAGGAAAATTTGTGGCGAACTCTATAGGAGAAGTATATTTTAAATACTACATTTAATCCGCGATCAATGTCGTTCCTGTGTATTTTTTTATAAAAACTATACTATGTCCTTTTTAATACCTCTAAGAATATGTGTACAAAGTTTCGTGAGAATCGGTTGAGTAGTTTTGGCTTGAAAGCGTAACAAACAAACTTACATTCACGTTTATAATATTTTTTTTAACTTCACCCGGTATCCCGCATATAGCGGGATAGGCAGAGGGAACCAAAGAACCTAGTGTAAAGACACTCCATTCTCTTTCAGCAATTCCGTTCCCTACTTTTCGCCAAATTGAGGCATTGTGTGTTGAGTGACGGGACTCAACGCCGCGCTTTGCAAACCCAAGAAATGAAAATATTAAATTTTACATTTCTTGGAGTGGGAATCGAACCCACAACCTGTCGCGTTTACAGTCGCACGCTTGTGCCTCTGCGCCACGACAGGCGTTTATAATATTAAGTAGAGATATTAAGTTTTTCGATGTTTTAAACATTTTAAATTTAATTTTAATTATTTCCAACTGATTTCAAAAATTGAGGAGGATCTACATTCGACGATGTTTTTTAATGTTCCATAGCTTTTTACTGAATGAACCAATTTTGATAATTATTTTTTTACATGATAGCTAGTGCAAACAGAGACACAGTTTTTACCTTTACCCACATTTCAGTACAAACAACCCCGTGCGAATTTAAATTGTGTCAGTCTCCTTTAGTTTCTAACAGATTAAAGAGGTGAAAAAGTTTGTTTTTGATTTGCTAAAAGCTTGGTTTGGGTTAGGAAAATTTGTGGCAAAGTCTATAGCAGAAGTATATATAATAAATGTAAAATATTTCGATCATTTACTCATCTTAAATTAAATTATGGTGATTTTTACATATTTTTTATCGACTTAAAAAAAGTAGAAGGATCTCGAAGGAAGAATCGAAGGATTTTTGTATGGTACCGCATAACTTTTTACTGGGTGATGCAATTTTGATAATTATTGTATAATATGATAGCGAGTGCTTGTGATGGAGCCACATGAAATTTTTTGCTAAAATGTGACTTGACCAGTAATTTTTGAGTAAATCTTAATAATTTTACTTTTTGTTGCATATTATTTGAAGTAGGTTTTCTTTTATATTATAATCTAAATTTTAAATGAAATTATTACATCTGTATTAATCGTGTAGTCTACCTGTGACCACGAATCTGTAGTGTAGCGAATGCCTATACACTTCCGCATAATTCAGTTAAAAAATATCGTTGAAAATATATAAAATAAAATATTAATTAAGAAGAATATATTTTTTTTAATTTTATATTTTTATTATTTTAGATTTTTTTTAGCTTCACGCTGTATCCCGTATATCAGGGTTGGCAGAGGGAACCCGAGAACCTAGTGTTAAGATACTCCGTTCCGAACTTTCCGCCAAATTGAGGCATTGTGGATGAGTGGCGGAACTCAACGCCACGCTTTGCTTGGTTACCAAACCCAAGAAATGGAAAGGAATCAATTCCTGGAGAAATTATTGGAGTGGGAATCGAACCAACAACCTGTCGCGTTTACAGTCGCATGCTTGTGCCTCTGCGCCACGACAGGCGTCGTGATTATTTTAGATGTCAGTCATAATTGTACAATCTAATGTAGTAAATTAAAATATCATATATATTTATGTATTTTGTGAAATAAATGGAAATAATCTTTTACTTAGAAAAATGATATGAATATTTGTATATTTACGTACGAGCATTTAAGGTTGAATAGATATCGAATAAATTATACTCATGGGAACGATTCTTTTTCATAACGAAAAACAAAAGTACCATATTTTTTGTCATATTATTTACCATTTCTTTCTGAGCTCATTATATTTCAATATTTAGATTTTAGATCAAAAATGATTTTAGCATCAAAAATTAATATCCTCATGCTCAAATTACATAGAAAAATTTTAAACATAGTAGAAATTGATTCCGAAATTCTTAGAATCCATTCAAGGAGCAAGAACGTAAGAATTTTAAATATTTTCATAATAATATAAATTCAATGATAATTCAAAATATTAAATAATATTTTTAAATATATTTTACGTAAATTAGTTATATTTAAAAATGCAACGCCAGGTAGTCGACACAGACAAAGAATATTATGGCTAGCATAGTATATAAACTGATCAAAACCTTTTATCATAAGAAAAATGGTACTATTACATTTAAAAGCAGCCTCACGCTTTATCCTGTCCAGTCCAGCAGAGTAGTCAAAGAAAACCCAGTGTTAAAACACTTCGTTAGCCGCTTTTGCCTGACATCAATACACTGCGAGCTAAGTGGTGGAACTCTACGTCGCGCTTTGTCTTACCACAGGTGATTTTTTTTTTAAATATAATCTTCCCCTGCATAGGAATCGAATTCACAACCACTCATGTTTACGGTCGTACACTCATACGTCATACTGTCCTTCTGCTCCACTAAGGCCTCATAGATTTTTATAGTATAAAATATATACACACAAAATTCTTATAAGAAAAATAAATATTGTATATCGAAAATTCATAACAGAGAAAGGTCAAATATAAAATATGAAGCTTTAACGCAAAACAAATATCCCCTTGGTCTTATGCTCGAGTAAGCATTTTGCTGTGAATTTTTAAATTATATCGCTTTCTCTTCTACACTTTAACATCCGGTTTTATTTTATATTTATAAAGAGCTTTTTCGGTGCGTAATTTTAATGGTTTTTCATATTTAATTCAAAATAATATACATATTTTTAAAGTAACTTAAAGTAAATATAATAATTTGTTTGACTATATTTAATAATAATTAATTTACAGGAGTGATAAAAATTAAACTATAGTTCTAATAATTATTTATACTATGAATTTGTCAAATAACTATTATTTCGAATAAAATAAGTCTATCTTTATAATAATTTCGACAAAGGACCTCAAAAATGACTGTCAAAACACGAGAGACCACGTTTTCATTCATCTCATCACTTCAAAATCAAACATATGTTTGAAAAATGTAAATTTTTCGACATAAATGTGAAAATTGGCAAAATATTCTCAAATTTCCAACATAAAAACGCCTAAACATAACACGCACTGTTATTTAACATACTCTCGATTATACAATCGATTATTGAACAAAAAAAAAATACAAAAAATGACTTACCTTAAACACACAGCACGGAACACACACACAAACACAATTTAAACGTTATCATATATTGTCATAATCATTGATAAGAATGATAAGAATGATAATTCGTATCAGGCGGGGCAGAAGCGTGTCAAGGTTATCAGCTACGACGTAGACGTCCGCTCTGTAGCCGGTCTACGGTACGACAGCCTCACGTTGCTACGAGCTACGCGGGGATCCGCGGCCAATCGAAGTGGGGCAATATTGTATGGAGTATGCTCTACTTTAATTTATTTAATATATTTTTTGTTTATTAGTAAATAAAAAAAAAATATTTTAAAGGATTTTTTTTAGTAATAATATAGAATTCGAGTAAATAATATAAAATCGCACAAATAATCCTATGATTTAGTACAATATTATATTTATTCATAATTATAATATAAAAATTAAATGAATTATTATTTTTTCTATATAAAAAACATAATATATTTTTAAAAATAATCAAAATAAGCATCATGACATCCTTTAGCATTATAAATACATAGGAAGGAGATAACAGTCCAAGTTGGGCAATTCCGGCCCTATGTTAAAATGAGACAGCAATACAATACTGTATGATGTGAAGAGGGATGGATATATAAAAAAGCTAAGCTGTTTAAAACATTGAAATAAATTAAGTTTTATTTTGTTAATTGTGCATGAAAGAACATTGTGTTCGTTTTTTTATGAATAAATTATCCTCCTAATTTTTAATTTGTGAAAAACTGTAAAATTAACAATTATAAACGTTTTTACCTCTTTCGTTATTACTGGCCGCTGCAAAGAACACCTTGCAAAGTGGGGATACATCTCGCAGGGTCACACGTTTTGTGACTGCGGTGCCAACCCACAAACTATGGCGCACTTGCTTGTCTGTCCCAACTGCCCATTCACTTGCTCAAACAATGACCTTGTTGAGGCAACAGATGATGCAGTCAACGTGGCTACGCACTGGCAAAACATAATTTAAACATTCAATTCATTGACACGAAGCAGAAGACCTACCAAAAACAATAAAGTTTCAGAATACTGACCGTATTGTATAATATTTTATATATAAAATATAGATTTCTTTAAATATATTTTTTATCATCTACCGCATTTGCTGGGGAAGACAAAGAGATCTCAATTTGTTTTAAAGGACTTCATTTTACACTTTTCGCTTAATCTAAATATATTTCCAATAATATAACGAAAATTACACCGCATTTTCTTAACTAATCTAAAAACCACGAAAATTATTTATCCAATATAAATATTAGAGTGGATACCATACCAACGTTACCATCAAAATAAATTGAATGAAAAACATTACGTCTGTTTTCAAATTATTTCGGAATACAGTATTGTACTATAGACCGATAATAGCATTAAGGCGAGGTAATCCAAGCTAACTATATTATATAGATTAGCTAATAGGTCATACAATTGTAGTCCATTTAGTAATAAATAACGTAATATTCACACTATTACTATAAATGAGAATATTGTGTTATGAAAAAGCGCGGCGTTGAGCTCCGCCAGTTGACACGTATGCCTCAATTCGGTGGAAAGTGGGGAAAGGAGTGTCTTAACACTAGGTTCTCAGGTTCCCTCTGCCCACCCTGCTATATGCGGGATACAGCGTGAAGCTAAAAAAAACATGTAAGGTCTCTATTTTAGGTGGAAAGCGGAGAACGGAGTGTATTGATACTAGGTTCAGTTTGATTATTCTACTATGGTTAAAATATGAAGCTAGTTTTTAATTTAAATGAGAAAATGTGTTTGTTTGTTTGTCCTTCATTTTTGATGCAACTAAACAATATTATTTTTTTTAAGCGAAAATATATTAGGAGACTGAATAATGACATAAGCTAGTTTTTAAGATTCCAAAAAAGTTGGAGGTTTTCAATTCGATTAAAAACACTTCGCTTCCCATTCTCCACCTGAAATCAACACAATGCAAGTTGCGGCGGAACTCAACGCGGTATTTGCCTTAATAATGATTATTTCCGCTCTAAATTGATAAGTTGTGAATTATGGCGGAACTCAACGCCGTGTTTAATCTTAAAAAATACATTTTCAATTTTAAAATAAGCAATAAAATTTTACATTATTGATAAAATTAAGTCTTAACTGTAGATACACGTTGGTAGTCAACAAACTCAATCAACTCGTTATTGCATGATAACGCATAAATTAAGCTTTAATAGACCTCGTTATTTATATAATAATGATAATAATGAAAAACCGTTGCACGAACAAAGGGTTTTATATATACATTTTCACATCATACAATATAGGCAATGAGAAATTGTCAAATTGCTAATTTAATGTTTTTAAAGTGTTATTTACAATTTTATATAAGAAAAATATTTTTAGAAAACGTTTTATACGTTTACGTTAAAATTGTACGTAACAGGATTCGAACCTACACCTCTTGTTAACCATCATTATAGCTAATAAGCAAGACGTTCAATATACATATGTTTATATTTTTAACCCAATTTCGATCTTTTTCGCAATTATCCACTCATATAGGATATAAGTGGAAATTTTATAAGTGAGAAACTTTATAAAGACAGTTGGGGGATTATTATTCGTTTTCACAGAAACTATGGAACTAATCTAAAAAAATTGCCGTAATTAAGCTTAAATTATTCTACATAACACGTAGAGAAGAAACTCCTTAGTAATCCATAGATTCACCATGCAGGTTTCGGGCAACGCGTTGCAGAGAGAGGAGTTTAGAGAGTGCCTGAGACTTACTACCCAAGTGTAAGTTTATGGTGCCCCTTTAAAATGCACATTGACAATTTAAGATTTTGTGTAATTTGACCATAAAGTAAACATAAGTAGGCACTTCTATGTCGTTTTTTTCAATTTACATTCCACTCGTTTAGTGATAAAAAATACGTCTTGAGTAGTGATTCCCAAAAACATATTCAATTCTTTATAGTAAATATTTTAAATATAAATATTCCCCCAAATGAGAATCAAACCCACGATCATCGACACATAATCCACAAACATACACCACAATAAGTTAATTTTCATTTAAATATTTTATCCTAAACTACTGGGCGTTTATTTAAATCGTTTCAATTTAGAGAGCGACGTTTTACACTTGTCTGTATTTACAATCGTTTTGCTGCACTTTGCGATTTTACGCTACTACGCTACATGTTTGTGATGTATTTGTATGATAAACACGTAGGCATGTCCCTTAGTAACCAGGGTGGTAAGATATTCATTTAAACTTTTTTGCTACTATAGAGATAACCTAGTGTTAAGACACTTTCAACGGGATCAAATCATTGCCTGTTAAGTGGCGGAACTCAACGCCGCGTTTTATCTTACTAGAGGAGAAATGAATATAATTTAATAATTATTATTCCACCGTGATTATATTGAACCTACAACCAATCGTATTTACTATTTACAGTTAGACGTTTTTCCACTACGCCATGATGGACTCGGTTCTATATTTATTTTTTAGTAAACCCTTAAGGTAACCTAGTATACTATAAGTTCTTTTTTATTAAGATACGTTCTACAGTTTTACTCTTCTTAGGAGTCATTGTCAGTAGGGAACGGAATTATTGAAAGAGAATGGAGTGTCTTAACACTAGGTTCTCTGGTTCCCTCTGCCTACCCCGCTACATGCGGGATACAGCGTGAAGTTAAAATGGAATCATTGTTATTCGTTATACCGTTATGTTATTCGTAGGAGATATTATATCGTTATTTATAACTTATAACTTATATCGTTATGTTATTCGTAGGAGCAAGGCTCCTTATTCTACCGCGCACTAATTTCTTCATAAACTTTTCCTGGTCAGTTAAGGTGTATTATATACATATACATATGTACTACATAGGACTTAATTTTGGCTTAAAGTGTTTAAACTATTTATAATCTACAATTCAATTAAAAAGTGACTTTTACATATGTATGTATTTACAGTCGTTTTGCTGCACTACACTACGAGTATATGCCTGTGTATTACAAACACGTACTAGAGTACCTTTACATAGGTATGTCCCCTTGCAATCAACGTAGTAAGATATTCATTTATTATTTACTAACTGTTAAGCGTTAATTCGCTTGCTTGTTCAATGGATATTTTCTATAACTTATTATATAAGTATATCGAAAGTAGGGAACGGAAATGTTAAAAGGGAACGGAGTGTTTTCTCTGACACTAGGTTTTTTGGTTCCCTCTGCCTACTTTGCTATTTGCGGAATATAGCGTGAAACTAAAAAAAATACATTAAACGTACGTACATACACAGCTTCACGCTGTATCCCGCATAAAGCAGGGTAGGCAGAGGGAACCTAGTGCTAAGACATTCTGTTCCCCACATTCCTCCGTATAGAGCCATAAATAATTAAATAATAAATACATTAAAAGTAACATTACTACGAATAAGTCAAAAACTACTTGTGAAATCTTAACGAAATTCAAATGCGACCACATCAAAAGCTTTTTTTTACTCAATAAAAAGTTATGCAGTAGCACACATAAGGAAATACAGTTGAATTGAGCACTTCCTCTTTTTTTGAAGTCAGTTAAAAACTACAAACATTCCAAACAAATACTCAAAGAAAAATATGTGTTATAAAATGCCTGCAGGCGTCGTCCTAATTGGCAAGCGCTTGTACTATCAATTCACTGTGCGTTCACCGCAAAGTATATTACATTCTTATTTGAATATGCCCATTAGAATACGTAATAGTGATTGAAGTTTTACATAACAGGGAGAATTTGCATTTAAAAAATGATTTTACTTTCGCGATTTTTATACATATTACATACATACATAGCTTCACACTGTATCCCGCATATAGCAGGGTAGGCAGAGGGAACCTAGTGTAAAGACACTCCGTTCCCCACATATCGCCGAATTGAGGTATTGCGTGCTGAGTGGCGGAACTCAACGCCGCGCTTTGCCTTGTTACCAAACCCAGAAAATGAAAAATACACATATTAAATTAGAGTATTTAAACCGGATCACGTATATTTTAGTATTTGGAAATACATTTTTGGAACTCCGACGTTTCGAACTTTTTATAGTAGTGGTCTCCCTATGACCGGTTAAATTAGTTTAAAGAAATTTTATTTTTTACTAGCGGATCCCGTGACTTTGTTCGCTTAAAACAGAGGATCTTTTACTTATTTTTATATTTAGTATTTCGATTTTTTACAGCTTCACGTTTGGTGGACTTCAGGATCGTCAGAGAGAACCTAGTGTAGATATTACGTTCGCCGAATCCGAGACATTGCATGTTAAGTGGCGGAACTTAACTCCGCGATTTGTGTTAGTAGAGCAGAAAAATATTAATAATTAAATATAAGTAACCAAGAACCAAGTTTTTTCAACTCTACTGAAATAAATTTTACCAGGACGAAAAAAAATATTACATAGCAGGGTAGGCAGAAAAGACCTGAGAAGCCAGTGTTAAGACACTCCGTTCGTGCGTGCTGAGTGGTGAAACTCAACCCATCGCTTTGCTTTGTTACCAGACCGAGGTGTTGAAAATATTAAGTATTAATTATTATCGAACCCACAATCTGTCGTTTTTACAATCGCACGCTTGTGCGTCTGCGCTACGACTAGTCTATAATTAAACTATTTTTATTAAAGTTTTATTGAATCACTATATTTTTTTTAACTTTACGCTGTAACCCGCGTATAGCAGGGTAGGTAGAGGGAACCAGAGAACCTAGTGCTAAGATACTCCTTTCTCTTTAAACAATTCCGTTCCCCACTTTCCGCCAAATTGAGGCATTGCGTGTTGAGTGGCGGAACTCAACGCCGCGCTTTGCCTCGTTACCAAACCCAAGAAATGAAAATACTAAATTTTACATTTTCTGGAGTGGGAATCGAACCCACAACCTGTCGTGTTTACAGTCGCACGCTTGTGCCTCTGCACTACTATATTCCACTAAGCATTACAAGTTAACATTGTCCCGACCCTCCCATATATTTCATATATAAATTTAATACAAGATCAACTGAAATCGTAAAAACTTCTCTAGAATTTCGCAAACTCCAGATCAAAGTGAGTTAAAGTTTGAGCACCGTAAAAGTGCATCCGAATGTACCTTGTTAAGTTAGATCATGTTGCTATATATAGAATAAAATGTACTATGGATATACTACACATGTAATTTTTGTTATAAAGTATAAAATTGCAAATATAAGAAAAATTCGATAGTGAAATTACTAAATGCTCATCGTGGCGCAGAGGCACAAGCGTGCGACTGTAAACGCGACAGGTTGTAGGTTCGATTGCCACTCCAGAAAATGTTAGTGTTTTCATTTCCTGGGTTTGGTGAGAAGGCAAAGCGCGGCGTGGAGTTCCGCCACTCAGCACGCAATGCCTCAATTCGGCAGAAAGTGGGAAACGGAATTGTTGTAAGAGAACGGAGTGTCTTAACACTAGGTTCTAAGGTTCCCTCTGCCTACTCTGACATATACGGGATACAGCGTGAAGTTAAAAAAAAACCAAATACCTTTATATCCTATACCGGCTACCCCAAATATACCGGCTTCTCTAAAAGTTACCGGCTTCTCTAAATATAAACCGGTTTCTCTAAATTCACCGGCTTGCCTTATAAAAAAAAATTATCGCTCGCCACTGTTACATACTTATCGTTATTTAAAATTTTTCAAGTAACATAAAGTACTGCGTTAAGGTTTACCAGTATACATACAATGTCTCGAAGTATAACCAAAAAACGGAGAGCAAAGTGTCTTAACACTAGGTTCTCTTTGCTTACACTAGTACAAGAAAAGGCGTGAAGCTTACATTGGAAATATGGGGATAAAAGGAATCCTATTTAATATGAGAAATACAAAAGAGTCTTACTAGAGCGAAACAATGAAACAATTTAAATATAATAATACTTCAGAATGGGAATCGAATCCCCAACAATTTACAACTGTAAAAGCTGTCTGTCTGGACCACGATGGTCTTACTTTTTTATTTTTTTTTTTGCATTACACTGTATCTCGCATAAAGCAGGGTAGGCAAAGGGAACCAGATAACCTAGTGTTAAGACAGAACTCATTTAATGGTCTCATTTCATGTAATCAGGCAAAACGGCGTTGAGTTCCGCCACGCAACACGCAATGCCTCTATTCGGCGGAAAGTGGGGAACGGAATTTTTGAAAGAGAATGGAGTGTCTTAACACTAAGTTCACTGGTTCCCTCTGCCTACCCTGCTATATGCGGGATACAGCGTGAAGTTAAAAAAAAATCATGTAATCAAAACCAAGTTAATACATTGTTCCAATTATCATATACATGAATATATCAAAATACCTATAAAAAACATAAATCTACCAAATTGAAACATCAATCTACAAAGACTAACACGTCGGGACCCTGTAGGGAAGTGAATTAGGGGGTGCGTCAGCCGTATGTGCAAATATAATAAAGTTTATGCGTACGTGGATATCGGTTGAAGGCCGCGTAGTGTACGGTGAGGGAGAATAGATATATATATATATATATATATATAT
>JAKGSA010000923.1:51605-100244 GCA_033558755.1 Philaethria dido
GATAGCAAGAAATCGCCGAGCACGCAAAACACTTATAACCTTTACGCCTCTACCAACCAAACAAAAAATGCTATACACTTGAAACTTGGTACAGATGTTCGGGAAGAGTGTACCAACATAACAAAATAAAAAAATCGATAATCGAAAGTACGTTGCCCGCCAAATTTCACAGTCACCTTACTTTTTGAACACACCTCGTATATATATATATATATCTATATATATATATAAGAGATATCTTCCAGCCAACCGGTAGGGATGAAAGAAAATATATAAGGGGATGACGACAGTCCGTACAATAAATAATAAACAACTAATCTAGTTAAAATGTATACAAACACATAAATAAATATTATATATATATATACATATCAATTTAAATATATCCCAATTTAGTCTTGTTCAGTATTGCAATGATTGTAAATTGATGGCAAGCGAAGACTAGAGTGATTTTTTAGCTTCACGTTATATCCAGCACATAGCAGGGTAGGCAGAGGAAACCAGAGAACCTAGTGTTGAAATACTCCGTTTTTTTTAACATTTACGTTCCACACTTTCCGCCGAATTAAGGCATAGCATGCTCAGTGACGGAACTTAACGCTGTGCTTTGCCTTGCTACTAGAGAGAGGAAATTAAAATACTAAATATTATTTAATATTTTTATTTCTTGGAGTGGGAATCGAACCCACAACCCGTCGCATTTACAGTACACGCTTACACGCTTGCGCCTCTGCACCACAACAGGCTTCAAAACATAATAAAGGTTATGCGTACGTGGATATCGGTTGAAGGCCGCTTATGTGTGGTGAAAGAGAATATTTCCCCAAATTTAACCTCGCTCAGTATTGCAATGACTGTAAATTGGTAGTAAGTGAAGACTGTTATGATATAGGAAATGTAAAAGTTTAGTATTTTCATTTCTTGGGTTTAGTAATAAGGCAAAGCGCGGCGTTGAGTTCCGCCAATCAGCATGCAATGTCTCAATTCAGCTAAAAGTGGAGAACGGAGTGCTTTAACACTAGGTTCTCTTGTTCCCTCTGCCTACCCTGCTATATGCGGGATACAGCTTGAAGCTTTTGTTTTGGAGTATCTATGAAATCTGATGATAGATAGCCAATAATAACAATGAATAAATAACTAAATACAAAAATTTCAAGCAAATGAATCACATTTAGTTAAAACAATATTCAAATACCGTAAACACAAAATTTAGACTAAAAAATGTTTCACGTTAAAACTATATATTAAAGATTTATCAACTTATTCACGCCTCGTACGAATATAACGATCCGAAACTATTACGTGATATCATATAATTGAGTCAGTTGACAGTAGCCGGGTATGAGAACCTTTCATTATGAAAGGGTCTGTGTCATACCCTTATAGGCGACATTCCCTTCGTCATAATTATGGAATAACGTTTATTTTGAGTCGTATTTTGAAATGTACCCTATGAAATAATATAATTAATAGATTTTAGTAATAAAAAAACTGGGCATATTTGAAGGAGATCTTTACTTGTAGAGTAGTTTTTGCACAGTAATTATATATTATATTTTGTTGATTAAAGAAAGCAAACGAGCAGAAGAACCACCTGATGGCAAGTGGTTACCTTCGCTTACATACACCTACACCACCGGAGGTATTGTAAGTGCGTTGCCGACCTAGATGGAAGGGGGAGAAGATAATGTAGACCACGACAGTCCGCCATCGGAACCACCACATTTTGAGGTAGGAATGAGTGAGAATAGGGAAAACCAGGCTTAGATACCATCGAACCGGGACCCTTCATTAAATATTTGGCGGATAGTTCGTCTTTGGTTCGATTTAAGGCGAAGAGTAGAGAATGGAGTGTCTTTACACTAAATTCTCTCTTACAATCTTATAAAGCGTGAAGCGTTTTTGATTTTAATTTTAGTAACAATAAGACATAATTAATAATAACTGCCATATTTGTAGCACACTTTAAATCTGACCATGAGTAATAGTTGTTGGTTCATTCTAGGAATTATTTGTATTCGTAGTATATTAAAATGTTTTTATTATGTTGTACAAGAAAGTGCTTTCGTCTTTCTACGAATATGTTTTGTAGTTATAAAACGTACTAATTTATCTCAAAATCTGCCTAAAAATGAAGATAATTAACATTAACGCCTGTCATGGCGCAGAGGCACAAGCGTGCGACTGTAAACACGACAGGTTGTGGGTTCAATTCCCACTACAGGAAATGTTAATATTTTCATTTCCAGGGCTTGGTAACAAGGTAAAGCGCGGCGTTGATTTCCGCCACTCAACACGCAATGCCTCAATTTGGCGGAAAGTGGGGTACGGAATTATTGTAAGGGAACGGAGTGTCTTAACACTAGGTTCTCAGGTTCCCTCTGCCTACCCTGCTATATGCGGGATACAGCGTGAAGTTAAAAAAAAATTAAGATAATAAAACATTGAAAACTGTTAATTATGTAGTTTGATTTCATTTTTACTGTTTATTTGAATTGGGAGTGAAAGTACTTCTATCGTTCCAAAATAATACAATAAAGTATAATGAACATTTCACACAGAGTATCTCCATTTTGAAAAGAAAGCGGAGAACGGTGTGTCTAGTTTCTCTCTGCATATAAAAATATCAAAGTATATTTTCTAGAGATAATTATTTATTAAATACAATTAAGAAAAATGTTAAAATGCATTCATTAAATGCGTCAGCCATAATTTTATGTTATTTTTTTTATACATTTGTTTTTTAAACACATACGTAACATAGAACAAAAATAACAGAACAGAATAGAGTGATTTTTGATTAAGTGATAATGCTAATATTTGCTAAAAGCTTCAAAATGAACAAGCTTGCCATAAAACCCGGTCCTTCATTTCCATCTCATATTTGACGAATAAATGAAAAAAATAAACTAAAGCTCCGAAATGGGAGAATACTAAATGAAATTACCTAGCTTTTAGATTTTAGGATGTTTGCAAATTCAATTATTCCAGTTTTCAAGGAAATTCGACTCTATTTCGAACTAAATAGCATTAATTCATTTGAAAAATAAAATTTGTATGCGCATTCACGTACAAAAGGCTAAAGGGGATATGTGAGCAACGTCTGTAGTAATATAATCCATTTTTTTAAATAAGGTTGACAATACAGTAAAATTATATCTGTGACAGACATTATATAAATATTACTAATATTATGTTAGAAGAGAACGGAGTGTCCTAACACTTGGTTTTTTAGTTCCTTGCTGACCTTGATATGTGCGGGATACAGCGTGAAGCTGTTAACTTAAAAAAAAATTATAATGAATGGATATTTGTTAGTTTTTCACGCAAGAACTACTGAACGGAAATCCGTTTAAATAAATCAAACTTATCAATTATGAACTTATGAATTATAACTTATCAATAATGTAGCTTATAAGCCAGAAGAAGAGAAGAAACTGCCGAAAAAAGTGCCGGGCCCATGACCTTGTAGGAAGAGGGGCTTGGAGAGTGCCTGGGGCTTACAACCCAACTGTAGGTTTAAGGGGCCCCTTTAAAATGCCCATTAACGTCCACCTCAACTGTCCGCGCTGCTCTCTCTACCTAACCATATTTTAAAAGATTATACTAATGCCGTATTTGAAATACGTGCGAAAAATGAACTCATGATAGTTCTAGAAGGCCGAGATCTTTTAGTAGATTATAGAAAGATTTCGCCGTTACATATTTATAAATATTTCGTGTAAGTTAGGCATAACATAACGATTAATATTAAGTAAGTTGGGAAAACGTCTGCCCTCTGAGAGCTATCTTGGCGTGCGTTGCTTAAACCGTTAAAGTTACATGAAGATAATGTACAGTAAGTTTGTTTGTCTTAAATATTTGTAAATAAAAGACCATGACAACAAACGTATTATATATTTATTTATTATTTTAATATATTTAAACTGAATATTGTTTCAAATGCATATTAAACTTTATAGAGTATTTAATACATTTTATTAAAATTGATACATTTTTCATTAACATTTTCTTTTTTTTTTATGGTAACGACACATACAAACGAGCAGAAGGACCACCTGATGGTAAGTGGCTACCTTCGCCCATAGATATTTACAACACCAGAGGTGTTGTAAATGCGTTGCCAACCTAGACAACACAGATAAAAGGGGCGGACAATGTAGTAGTTCGCTATCGGAACCACCACATTCTGGGGAAAGGATGGGGTGGGATAAGGGAAAACCTGGCTTACCTGCCGTCGAACCGGAACACATGATTAGATATTTGGCGGTTCGTCTTTGACATGATAGTGGTCGCGAGCCAGTCGGAGGGCGAACCTCCTGCCACAAAACTACTGGGATACCCACCTCTTACGGGACGCTACCCAGCGGTGGAGGGGAATTGTATTCTAACCCCCTCCCCTCACAAGGAGATAAATATTTTCTTATTTCCGCCTTCTATCGTTTTTTACATATTTGTTCTCGCTAAAGACTATTTTTATATTATTATTGCATGTACAGTTAAATATTTTTACTGTACATGTATTAAATATAGTTATATGAAAGAATTATCAGTTCTTAAAATGTGGTTATAAAAAAATATATTATTAATTTAATATCTTAGAAATTTGCCACTCACTTTAACTGACACGTGTAAAGATTTCGCTACGTTAACAGATAGCGTGAAATAACTCATCAACTTGTATAAATTAAATTCGCCGCATCATTTCTCTTACGCACATCTGCGTCTGAGGAATTTGATGAATTTGTGGATTTTTTATGTGCCGTTCTATTGAAAAATAAACATATATATAGGTTTATGTATTTTTATGATGTGTTTGAAAAATGTAACGAAAATGCGTCACGATAACGTAACAAACACATAAATTTATAAAATGAGAGATACTGCGATAGAACTAAATAATAAGTAATATAATATTTTGTTCCTATTTCATGACTTATCCCGCAAAGCAAGGTAGTCAGACAGAATATAGTGGTAACTCACTCCGTTTTCATACATATATACGTGTCAGCTTCACGCTGTATCTCACTTATAGCAGGGTAGACAGAGGGAACCTAGTGTTAAGACACTCCGTTCCCCACTTTACCAAACCCAGGAAATGAAAAATTCCATTTACTGGAGTGGGAATCGAACCCACAACCTGTCTCGTTTAAAGTCGCATACTTGTGCCTCTGCGCCACGACAGGCCACTCCGTTCTCCACTATAATAAAATATTTAATGTAATATTTTACAATAAAATATGAAGTAAAATTAATAAACCCTAATATTATACTAATACTCCTGATACTCTATTTTCACCTCATTTACTCGTAAGATACTTTTTTGAAGTTTCACTTTTAAGTATAGTCATTTTTTAACTATCCAATTTGAATCAATTTTTCGAAAGATATATTGCCTGTCATATCGAACAAGTACCTATTAAAGTATATTGGCAAACTAGATAATGCTGAAGTTAATACTTAGAAACGAAAATTTAAAGCTTTCATTTCCTAACAAATCAAAATACTAACAAAAATTGATTATTAAACAAAACAATTAGATATTTGTTGTTAATATTTTTCTTTAATATTACAGTAAAAAAATCCTTAGATGTCATAATTTCCCCATCTTAATCTACAAAGGGAAGCTCTCGCGTGGTAAGACTCTATTACCATAAATGGTCACTCAATCCGGGTCATCTGAAACCCAAGTATAAGTAAAGAGCTCCTCTATTCTACATTTGTTTTAATAATACCTTTTTTTTATCTTCACGCTGTATCCCGCATATAGGTAGGGGTAGGCAGATGGAACCTGAGAACCTAGTGTTAAGACACTCCGTTCTCTTGCAACAATTCCGTTCCCCACTTTCCGTCGAATACTTTTTTTACCCACTGTATATATTTCAACCGCATAATCAAAAGGATGGTATAAAGGATTTTAACATTTTTCCTTTACATATAAGTATTTTGTTTTTTTATAACTCACGCTGTATCCCGCATATTGCAGTTAGAAGATTGCAGAAGAACCTAGTATTAAGACACGCGACATGTTGTGGGTTCGATTCCAACTCTAGGAAATGTCGAATTTCGTATTTTCATTTCTTGGGTTTGGTAACAAGGCATAGCGCGGCGTTGAGTTCCGCCACTCAACACGCTATGTCTCAATTCGGCGGAAAGTGGGGAACGGAATTGTTGAAAGAGAATAAAGTGTCTTAACACTAGGTTCTCTGGTTCCCTTTGCCTTCCCTGCTATGAGCGGGATACAGCGTAAAGTTGAAAAAAAACAATGCGGTTGAAAGAATATCAAGCGTGGGCTAGTGTTATATATATATATAGAAGAAGCGCAAAAATGTTTTAAATGAGTTACTTAATTCTTTTTTTTACATGTCACGAGTCATAAGTGATAATTTAATTGCAAAAAAAAATTAATAGATAATGAAGTATTATTTTTTTATCTTATATTTTAAACTAGTTTTCCGCCTGCGGCTTTGCCTGCGTGAAATTCGGTTATATCGCGGGATATGATAAGGAGTATCCTATAGTCTTTCCCAAGGTCTAGACTATTTGTCAAAATTGGTTAAGTGGTTTATGTGTCAAAATTGTAAACAGTTAAACAATCTTACATGATTTTATGTTTGACAATAAGGAACTTCCATACAAACTTTCATCCCCTCTATCATTTTTTTCGCGATAAAAAGTATCCTATGTCCTTTCCCAAGTTCAGTTCTATCTTTATACCGAATTTCATCAAAATCGGTTCAGTGGATTAGACATGAAAGCGTAACAGACAGACAGACAGAGTTACTTTCGAATTTATAATATTAGTAAGGATAGTGGATATTAAACACTCATAAGGTAATTCTAGAGTAAAAAATCTTGAGCTAATCATTTAAAAATCAAAATTAAAGGATTAATATGATAACTATATTTGTAATATTAATGAAACGAATTGTATTGGCAACATAATTGTTATTGAATAAAAAATAAATTTAGACATTTAATTGCCTGATAGTTTTTTCATAATTTTATATTTCACCGCAATCACAAAAACCTATTCAACATGAGCAGTAAATAAAGGTCAACGTAATTAGTAGGTTTTCTTACATACATAGCTTCACGCTGTATCCCACATATAGCAGGGTAGGCAGAGGAAACCTATTGTTAAGACACTCCGTTCTCCACTTTTCGCCAAATTAAGGCGAATTAGCGTGCTGAGTGGCGGAACTCAACGCCGCGCTTTGCCTTGTTACTAAACCCAGGAAATGAAAAAAATCCATTTTCTGGAGTAGGAATCGAACCCACAACCTGTCGCGTTCAGTCGCACGTTTGTGCCTCTGCGTCGCGACAGACGTTAGGTTAGATTAGGTTATGCTTTAAGATTCCCTAGATATGTTTTAACATTAATATTATCTTCCTTAAATAATATTTTTTATTTAGGAATATCTAGTATTTTTCACATGTCAACTGCAACATATATACACACATACATAGCTTTACGCTGTATCCCGCATATAGCAGAGTAGGCAGAGGGAACCGGTGAACCTAGTGTTAAGACACTCCGTTCCCCACTTTACATAAACTTTTTAAAACACATTAAAAAAATGCAATTATGAAGTAATAAATTTATTTAGACGAATTAATTTCATCATTGTCAGCACCAGTGCTTATTCCAAAGTATTTTTGGTATAAATCTCTAAACTGTGAATATATTTCTTTCGCATTACTATCACTTTTGCCGTCATCCTCCATATGTTCATACTTATGTCCACAGTAGCACACGTGATCTTTACCGCAGAAGGCAGGCTTGCCTATTTTTATACATTTTTTGATACATTGCCTTGCTAAATCGAGGTTGGGACAAAAATGTGCTATATGATGTCGTAGTATGGGATGTGATCCGAACGAGACGTCTTCTGTTTCTTTGTTTATGGGACCTAGAATTAAAATCATTAAAATTTTACATACATACATAGCTTCACGCTGTATCCCGTATATAGCAGGGTAGGCAGAGGGAAGAAGACACTCCGTTCCCCACTATCCGCCGAATTGAGGCATTGCGTGCTGAGCGGCGGAACTCAACGCCGCACTTTACCTTGTTACCAAACCCAGGAAATGAAAAATTCCATTTTCTGGAATGGGAATCGAACCCACAACCTGTCGCGTTTACAGTCGCACGATTGTGCCTCTGCGCCACGATAAGCGTTTAAATTTTGTTAAAATGAAATCCGCCTTCAAATAAAACCAACTAAAAACTAAAATTATTAAAAATAACTCAAAAACTACTTGTTAGATCTTAACTAAATTTAAATCAGATTACATCAAAAGGAGTGCCTACTAGCATATAAAAAAGAATATATATATGAAAAAATACAGCCTGTACTATAGTTTTTCAGAACCTCCTCCTTTTTTAGAAATCGGTGACAAAGCCTCTGATATATTCGTCGCGAAGTTAACATGAGTGACGTTGCGCTTTGCCATGGAGCGAGGAAATAAAAATACTAAATATTATTTTCCTTTCCTTATATGGGAATCGAACCTACAACCTGTAACTTTTACAGTGACACGTTTATTCTTTTGCGCCACAACTGGCCTCGAATTTCTTATAGATTTTACAATATAGGCATTGAACTGCTTTCGTAGGAGAAATCTTAAAAAATACACCAGCATTATGAAGCCCTTCAAGTGCTAATGTAAGTCGAGGATGACTACATGTTTTTTATTCAGTTAGATAACTTTGTGAGCTGTGGTCGAGTTCTTTGTTAGGCTTTATAAAGTTTATATTCAATAGAAAAGTGTATAAAAAAATATAACGTGTTTGTTCCTCATCTTCGAAGTCCATATCGGGATCAGGTGAGTGTAATTCTGAAATAATATAATACGAGTACATTTCTCTGATAAATATAAATTCTGATAAGACAAAACGCGACGTTCATCTCCGCCACTTAAGACGCTATTTGGGCAGAAAGTAGCGGTATCTTAACTAAATAAAGCAAGACAAAGCGTGATGCTGATCCTTTTGTTTTTTTATTTCTACACTTTCCAATGATAAATAGCACCAATCTACACGTGATTTTTAAAAAGGTTGTATACTAGGTGGTTGATTTTAACGTGGCGCTTAGTTTTGCTAGAAAGGATAAACGCACTTGAGTGATTATTACTTATTCACAACTATAGTATCATAGTATTTAGTCAAAACCGAATGCGATACAATAGTATTTTTCCTGCAAATCAGGGTAGGGAACACAGTGTAAAACACTCTGTTCTCCACTTTCCATCCGATTCCATGCCAAAAAGTAGTTATGTTGTTTGTGCAAAGGTTCACGGAAGATTGTGGCATGTGTTGTAGTAGTTGATGGGGGAGAAGCACCATGAGATTTTAGTGGTTACATCTGCCGGCCCAGTGTTCCATATAACCAATCTGAGTTCACAATGGGGCAGATATCCATAATCCGTTAAAAATGGGGTATTATATTCTAAAAGATGGATTTTGTCTAAAAGGTGTTTGGTACACTATTTTAATGACGAACTTGTTGCCGCTTGTGACTTCGTTTATATTCGTAAGAATTTCTGGAAATCCTCTCTTAAGAGAGGATTTTCAGAAATCCTTACCTACCCGTTTCAAGAAAAAAATCAGCTTTCTACGTCCAGTAGTTTGACTACGAATTGACTGCCAATCATTTAGTGACTAACGGAATATTTTTATATATATTATCATATTATTATTATTATTATTGAAATATAGTAAAAATCTCACCAGAGTGTCTATGATTTATATTATCAGGAGAAGTAACAGTTAAACAGTAACATTCATCTCTTATACACAGCGTTGACAACGTCCCACATTTTATCTGACAGAACATTTTTCGAATACTATTGCAGTTAACTTCTTTACTCCGAAGAGGGGAACTGAAGTAGTAATCTACATCAACTGTAAATAAATAATAATAATAATACTTTATTGCGTATAAAAGCATACAAATACTAATTATAAAAATATATAGTACAGGTTAACACGTTATGTGCAATGGCGGCCTTATCACTAAGAGTGATCTCTTACAGGCAACCATTAAAATACAGAATTGATTGTCAGGAACAGCGTGGGGCGCAAAAAATATTTATTATGCATAAATTAATACACATATATAAATAAATACATATATACATACATACATAACTACATACATAAATACATACATACAACATAATACGTAAATAATACATACATGTAGTACAAATAAAATAAAAAAGTGCAATTACAAATACAGTAACACATTATACATTATGTTCTTAATTATATTACTAAGGCCATCGTGGCGCAGTAGAAAACGTCTGACTGTTCACGAGATTGGTTATGGGTTCCATATCCATTCGGGGGAATAATATTTAAATCATTTACAATTCCCCGCTCTAGTGGAACAGTGTTGTGTTCAGAGTGTCTGGACACTAGATTCACCCTGTCTATCCTGCTAGACAAGAATGGCGTGATTATTTTTTTTTTATTTTAGGGTCACTTCCAATTTTTACTTTAACATTTAAAGTATAATATATATTTATATTATTTTAAATGTCTTTCGTGTAAGCGAGTGATTTTTTTGCGTTATAGTGTTAGTATTAGTTTTTTGTATTGTAGTGCATTTTTGAGCGTTGGCACTTATCGTCGCGCTTTTTTCTAGCAGTGTCGGGAAAATGCAAATATATTAACTATATATTCTCCTATAGCGGAAATCGAACTCAAAATTATCGCGCGTAAATTATCTTAACTGGATTTGAGATCACGATCTCTGAACTAAAGGTGGGGTTATATAATGTATAACATGTTCTTATATGTAATATAATATAATAAAATAATACAATTTATGTTCTACTTACAACTGTATGTAATTTGCCACATCGAAAACGTAATTAAGATACAGCCAACTAGCATTTTGATAGACGAAATGAAATGAAGATTAGTTTCTCATGTACATACTGCCGTGTATGATCGATTTAACGCTCACTTATTGATTATTTTCAATTAAGCAGTTATCTATTCATTGTTTTTTAGATTTCTACTTAGTTAAAAGACGAAGCCAATGGGGCCGAGTGGGACAGAGTCTGACTATAACCGTGGGTTCTGAGTTCGATTCCCACTCGGGGGTTGAAAATATTTAAATTATTTTCATTTCTCCGCTTTGGTAAGGAAAAGCACGGTGTGTAGTTGAGAAATACAATGTCTTTATTTGCGGGCGGAAAGTGAAAAGTGAAGATCGAAATGTCTTGGTTAAAGGTTCTTTCTGAGTACTATGCTATGCGAGAAGCAGAAAAATTGATTTTTTTTGTAATCTCACTGTACATATCATAACTTTAATCCGTTTTTAAGGGAATTAAGCAGAAGGAGTTAGTTCATATAGAAGTAGTCTTCATATAGAAGAATGAGTGCATAAAGTCAATATTTTTGATAAAAATGTATAATAACATTTAATTATTAAGTGAATATTACATACTACTGAGTTTGACATACACTTTTGTCCGAAGTGTCTATTTAAGTGTTTATTTTACGCGTCAACTAGGCCCTCTAGTTAGAAGTAAATGTTTACTACAGCAGTACAAAGTGTTAGGGTATTAAACTGCTTAATGTTTAAAGTAAACACATTATTTATGATGTACCTATGAGAAAATTATGTCTTACTTGGCCTAAATATTAAATTTCCGAAAGTGATTTAGCCAAAATGTTTTATTATTAACTTTCTTTAGAGGTTTCTGCGAACCTATTTTTTGCTACCAGGCGTGAATAAGTGAATAATTTAAGAACGGATTTTTTTAGGACAGGCATTTTTAATTTTTTTATTTAACGCCTGTTGTGGGTTTGAATCCCACTCCAGGAAATGGAATTTTTCATTTACTGGGTTTGTTAACAAGGCAAATCGCGGCGTTGAGTTCCGCCATTCAGCACGCAATGCCTCACTTCGGCGGAAAGTGGGGAATGGAATGTTTTAACACTAGGTTCCCTCTGCCTATCCTGCTATATGCGGGATACAGCGTGAAGCTATGTATGTATGTATGTTTTTGAATACCTTATATATCAATTTCATTAATAGAATATTATTAGTGCCTTAATAATAATAAATAGCTTTACACTGTATCCCGCGCATAGCAGGCTAGGCAGAGGGAACTGAGAACCAAATGGGAAGACACTCCGTTCTATTAAGATTTTCCTTTCCCACTTTCTGACAAAATGAGGCATTGCGTGCTGAGTGGCGGAACTCAACGCCGCGCTTTACCAGGACGAGGAAATGATAATAATTTAAATATATTATTTAAATGAAGTAAAACTATATCACTTAATAATTCAACTCATTTTTTCTTTTAACAATAAAGACGTAAATTTTGAACGCAGATCCAAAAACTTAATGTCAAACAAAGCTAAGTCCTGTCCAATTACAAGCAAGCCGTAACGAGCCTCGAGTGGCCGAAACTTCATTCTCTTATAGAAAGTGAAGCATTTCTTCTGTATAGCATTTCTTGTCTAAAGAAGAAGAATTGGTACAAGATATAAGAAAAGGTAACAATTTCCTTATATTTTTTTTTAACTTCACACTGTATCCCACATATAACAGGGTAGGCAGAGGTAACCTGAAAACCTAGTCAGTAACTTCAACAATTCCGTTTCCCACTTTCCGCCAGATTGAGGCATTGCGTGTTGTGTGGCGGAAGTCAACACCACACTTTACCTTATACTAAACCCAGGAAATGTAAATATTAAATAGTATTGAGAATTTCCATTTCCTGGATTGGGAATCGAACCCACAACCTGTACGGTCAACGTGTACAGTCGCACGCTTGTGCCTCTACGCCACGATCGGTGTTTAGACGTTTATTTATTAATATTTAATTTTTTTTTTATTCATCGCACATCAGAAATACTAGCTATGATATAAATAAAGAGTTATCAAAACTTGTACAAGTACACAACAAACATAAAAACATATAGTCAAATTGAGAATTACATCCTTTATTTTTTATTAGGAAAATCTCATTAAAATATTTAACAATAAACGTTAGATGCCAATATAACTTTAACGATACCCTAGCACTTAAAAATTCAAATAATAATTAAGATTTATCAAAAAAGAACACCGACTTCAAATGCGCTGAAAATAAAAAAAATTACGAATAACTCAAAAACTATAGACAGATTTTAGCCTAATTAAAATGTGACCATATCAAAAACACTAGCTATCATATAAAAAAAGAATCATCAAAACTGTTTCACTTGGTAAAAAGTTATGTGGTAACACACGTAACAAAAAATACATTCGTATTGAAAACATTCTTTATTTTTGAAGTCAGTTAAAATTTTCAGGAAAATTTCATCAAACGATTCAACAATATACATTAATTACAAATAGAAACATTACTGTACTACGAATATACCTTTGAAACGCTAGCGCTTAACAATTCCAAAAAAAAAAACAATAAAATGATAACTTCCGCTACCTCCTCAATCTTAAACCGGAAACAAAACCAACGATCCTAATGAACTCTCTGCAAACTGTTCCAGAAGTTTCCAACTAGTTCACCAGACTTGAGCATTAAGAACCTACGAAATTTTTTTTACAAATAACTACGGTGGAGTTTTTGAATTAACGGCCCAAGTTTTGCTCAAACTTGAGATCTTGGTCTAGTGTAATAAAACAATTATACTGATAGCTGAAAACTTTGTGTGATGACTATTTGGAATTTTGCTTTTTGTTAACTAGGTCTAGATAATAAGGTATTGTAGCAGTCAGAGAGAGATATTCTATACGCTTTCCATCCAAGTTCAAGGTTCAGGTTAAGTGTACGAACTCAACGCCGCGTTTTGGCTTACCAGACCGAGGAAATTACAATAATTTAAATAATCCTTACTGTAATTCCTTACAATAAGTTTTGTATCTTAATCAAATTAATTAATTTATCCTGCAAGAAATCACTTCTGGTAATAAGGCCGTCATTACACATAACTTGCAAACCTGTTTATTTTATAGTATTATAATGACTACCTGTAAACGTATATGTGCAATAAAATATTATTATTTTATTTTTATTTATTTATTTTTTTAACTTCACGCTTTATCCCGCATATAGCAGGGTAGGTAGAGGGAACTAGAGAATCTAGTGTTAAGACACTCCATTCTCTTTCAACATTTCCGTTCCCCACTTTCCGCCAAATTGAGGCATTGCGTGTTGAGTGGTAGAACTCAACGCCACGCTTTGCCTTGTTAACAAACCCAGGAAATGAAAAATTCTATTTCCTGGAGTGAGAATCGAACCCACAACCTGTCGCGTTTTCAGTCACACGCTTGTGTCTCTGCGTCACGACAGGCGTTAAAAATATTAATATGATTAAGAATCGAATCTCAAATAGGTGGAATATTTAAATAACCTTATAATATTTCAAAATAATTTTAATAAAACATAAGCTACACAAATTATAGTGTACAGTACTTTTTTTTATCAAATAAAAAACTCTCTGAGCATTCAAAGTACCTCTTCCATAGTAACCAATCATTTTCTTCAATATTCAAAACTTTAATATTACTTTTTTAATAACCCAATTGCCTTTCACTATTCATATTCTTGAATGGACAGTCTCTCGAAATATTTATAAAAAACCGAGCTACTCTTAATATAAAAATCTTTATTAAAGTCACCTTGGCAAGAAATTATGTTTTCATAAAGGAAGAAAAAACAGCTTTGTTTAGTCAAAGAGAAGTTTAATTTACTGCAGGTCGGGATCTTAGAGCTAGCGATTAAAGTTTATAGGGTCTTGGGGAAGATACTCTTTCTGTGTTGTTATTTTCATGTTGATGATATTTTAATATGTTAAATTAGATTATAGTCTGGGATGGATACAGAGGAAAATCATATTTTAGTTAATACCTTTTTCTAACTAAAACTGATGAAAAAAAAGATAAGTAAAATCTATTGTGAAACCTAATAAAGGTTATTACTATTATTAAAATTTTGAAATTTTATATAATTTTATATATTAACGCTTGTCTTAGCGCAGAGTCACAAGCGTGTGACTGTAAACGCGACAGGTTGTGGGTTCGATTCCCACTCTAGGAAATTGAAATTTTCATTTTCTGGGTTTGGTAATAAGGCAAAATGCGGCGTTGACTTCCGCCACTCAGCACGCAATGCCTTAATTCGGCGGAAAGTGGGGAACGGAGTGTCATAACACTAGATTTCCTCTGCCTACCCTCTGCTGTGCTGGATACAGCGTGAAGCTGTGTATGTATGTATGTAACCTAATAAAGTTAATTGTTATTATTATAATTTATCACGCCTTTATTAGTTTCACTTTTCTATATATCGATGTAAAAAAACTAACATGGCCATCATACATACAAAAGAGCGACGTTGAGTTCCGATGACTTTCAGTTGAGTCACTAATTAAAACAGATATCAGAGATCGGAGTGTCTTAACACTCAGTTCTCTCTGCCTGTTTACTATATCTATAAAAGCGTGACACTAAAAAAATATAAAATTGCTCCTTTTCTTGAAAATTTACACGTAATTTACACCTTATTTATCGAGATAGAAATTATATATCCAATATTAATTACTAAAATACTGTAATAGACATTAATTACACCGCGAAATGATAATATATAAATCTTAAAATACTAGGCAATGTATGTTATGTATGTATGTATGTATGTATGTATGTATGTATGTTATGTATGTATGTATGTATGTATGTATGTATGTATGTATGTATGTATATCGTTTTTTTTTTTATATTATATAATTTTATAGTATAATAGAGTCAATATTTCCAATCATGTTTTGTTTAAAAAGTTAATAAAAGTATCATTAAAATTTCAATATTTTTAAAAGGAAAACAAGATATTTATATATTTCAACATCACTCCTTTCTATATACTGTTAAATTATAATTACTTTAAGCCTATGCCCCATTAAATATTCACTCGAAAAATATTTTTCCTCTTCACGCGAAAGTTATTTTAGAAGCCTTTGTATTAGAAATTTTGAGCATTATTAAAATTTATCCCAGTTTACGTTGTAAAATGGAAACTTATGACTAAACGAAGATTAATTAGACCAACGAGAAGCTAAAATCACAGTTTTCAACGTATTGTTAACAAAACAAACGCTTAACTTTAAGATTCGATGAATTGTAAAGTAAATTGTAAAAGTTTATAATGGTAAGTACTTAGGACGAAAGTAATTTTGAAGTTCCACCCTGTGCCAATAGAATGCCCTTATATGGAAGGTAGTGTCTCAAAGGGATAACAAATTTTGAAATGATATTGACTGATGAGACGTACTGTAATGTGCATGAAATAATGAATTGGATAAAATTGATTTCAAAATAAAAGTGTTAAAAAAGTAAAATAATTACGAATAACTCAAAAACTAATCGTCAGATCTTACCTAAATTAAAATGAGGCCAGATCACAAGCATTAGTTATCAAATAAAAAAAAAGAAAATCGGTTCACCCAGTAAAATGTTATGTTTACACATTAAAACATAAAAAATATATTCTAATTGAGAATTGTTTTTTTCATTTTACACTGTATCCACATATAGCAGGGTAGGCAGAGGGAACCTAGTGTTAAGACATTCCGTTCTTCTTCAACAATTCTGTGCCCCACTTTCCGCCAGATTGAGGCTGATTGGCGGAACTCAACGCCGTGATTTGATTTGCTTTCGCTTTTGTTACCAGGCCCAGGAAATGAAAATACTACTTATTATTTTAGAATGTTTCATTTTCCGGAGTTAGAATCGAACTCACAACCTGTTGCGTTTATAGTCGCAGGCTTGTGCCTATGCGCCACGACAGGCCTTAAAAGTGTTTTGAAGTTGTTTATAGAAGAATTTTGAGTATTAATTGCCATTTGGAACATTAACCTATTGTCTCAAAATATTTATTAATTATATTTAATATAGATACAAAGGCAAATAGATTTTTTTTATCCAATATTCCATAAATTTAGTGATAAAATAAAAAAAATATAACAAAAATTAAATAAATTTATTCATAATCAATTAATTAATATTTTTTTTTATTCTTTAGTATAAAAAAATACACTTGTATCTAAAAGTTTGAATACATATGGTTTTCGGTTTGCAACGTACTCCTTGACACCCGGTAGGGAACGTATCTTCTGGGTGAGAGCTACAATGTTTGGATACTTTTTTTCAATTTCCTCTCCCAAAATTAAATTTGATGATTCTACTATGCCAGTGAAGACAAAGTCAGCCCAGCTTAGCTGTAATATTAAAATTAAAACAAATTACAAATAACTCAAGAACTACTCGTCAAATCTTAACTTAATTTAAATAGGACAATTTCAGCAGCAGTAGCTATCATATAAAAAAGAGTCATCAAAATTGATTTACCCAGACTAAAATTATGTAGCACACATAAATAGACAAAAAAACAGTCGAATTCATAACCTCCTCTTTTTTGACGTTAGTTAAAAATAGCAAATACTTGAAAAAATATGATACGTTATAACCTTACCAGGCGTCTATATAGAGAGACATTAGAATTTCTTAAAATATACAGTGTATAAATGATAAAATACAAAAATGTCTAGCAAATCAAACATTTTCGCATAAAAATTATATTAAAATAACATAAAAACAAAACTTTTATTACAAAAAGCAATGCATTTTCGATATCTAATCTTATATCAGATGAAAATCAATAAAAAGAAATTAAAAAATACAATTTTTTACTACATACATTTATACTAATACGAAAAGTATATCATTTCTCAGAGTGCATAAATTTTATAAACAATTGTAGCTACAACTTTTAATTTATCTCTGTACTCACTTTTCCTCCAAAGAAGCCCTTATTTTTAATCAATTCTTTTTCAAATCTTGAAAAGAAGTAATCTACACTTTCTGCCATGATTTCTTTCTTGATCTCTGCTCTTCTTGCTGAATCTAGTTCTTTCAAATACTGCACCACCCCTGCAAAAAAGATTAAATAACATTCATTCTTTTATATATTAAAATAGAACTTGTTAAAAGTTCATATTTTTTTTTTATTATCCTGATCAAATTTTATTTTATCGTATCACGTCTGAGCTAAATATATTGAACCTAAAGTAAAACAGTAATATTATTACAATAATAACATTAATACAACGGGAATATTTTCTATACAAATAAAAAAATAAGTTAATTAAACATGAAATTAATACTTAGAATGCATACTCAACTATGACATGATATTCCTCTATATTATCAACTGTTTGAACAATTATAATTTAAGAAAAAAGAACCAACTACAAATAGAATTATTACGTATAAATCAAAAACTAGATGACAGATATTAACTACATCTAAATAAGACTTCATCAGAAGCACTAGCTTTCATAAAAAAAGAATCATTAAAATTGGTTCATCCAGAACACAGTCATGCGTTAACACACACAAAAACTACAGTCGAAATGTAAAGCTAATCTTTTAAACGCCTGTCGTAGTGCAGAGGCACGAGCGTGATACTGTAAACGAGTCGGGCTGTGGGTTCGATTCCCACTCCAGGAAAATTAAAAATGTAAAATGTAGTATTTTCATTTCTTGAGTTTGGTAACAAGGCAAAGCGCGGCGTTGAGTTCCGCCACTCAACACGCAATGGCTTAACTTGGCGGAAAGTGGGGAACAGAAATGTTGAAAGAGAACGGAGTGCCTTAACACTAGGTTCTCTGGTTCCCTCTGCCTACTTCGCTATATGTGGGATACAGCGTGAAGTTAAAAAAAAAACGGGACATTTAAAAAAAACTTACTTGACCAAAAATCATATAAGGTGAACACAAAAGCGTCTAACACCGCTTGCTCCCAAGGGTCGCTGGGAACTAAGTTGTTCATATTACCAACATAACGAGCGATGGCCAGGGACTGATTCAGACTACGGTCACCTTCTTCGTAGAGAGGCATCTGACCGTAGGGTAATGCTGAAAAATGTAAAAAAGTTATAATTTGCGAGAAATCACCATATTAATATGTGTACCATTGTATTCGTTCCCTTTTATGAAAACTACGCCGATAGAGTGTGGAAATTAGCATACATTTAGAGTACCTGGAGAAGTTCATATAGTCTATATGTTTATATAAGAATATATCATAAATACATTAAATTAATGTTTACTTTTTTAATAATTGCGACTGTAAACGCGACAGGTTGCGGGTTCGATTCCCACTCCAGGAAATGGAATTTTTCATTTTCTGGTTTTGGTAACAAGGCAAAGCGCGGCGCTGTGTTCCGCCACTCAGCACGCAATACCTCAATTCGGTGGAAATTGGGGAACGGAATGTCTTAACACTAGGTTTCCTTTGCCTACCCTGCTATATGCGGGATATAGCGTGAAGCTATGTATGTATTAAATTAATAATATAAGTATTACAGACACTATTGACATACACAATTGAATAAAAGTGAAAGAAACGTGCTCGCGATCAATGAAACGTGAATTTTACATTTCT
This sequence comes from Philaethria dido, assembly GCA_033558755.1. Taxonomy (NCBI): domain Eukaryota; kingdom Metazoa; phylum Arthropoda; class Insecta; order Lepidoptera; family Nymphalidae; genus Philaethria; species Philaethria dido. Next base: position 71,075 of record JAKGSA010000923.1, read on the forward strand.
ATGGAGATATATTTATAGTAAATGTATACACTCTAAAATAATATTTATTCATAAGGTGCTTATGTTCTTTTCGTATAAATTAAATTTAAAAAAATATTATAAATTAAAAAAGATATCTGGTTAATTATCATCGCCTATCGCTTAAAAATAACGTACATGGCGTTAGATACACATTTTTTAGATTTTTTACTCCACACTCCTTTCAATGTGTTATAAATGGTGAATTTTTGTTTTGAATATGAGAATTATATATTGGCTGGTGTAACTCAACGCCGCAAACGTGGTATGTTTTATTTAGTTTTACACTTACTACCATCGTAAACGGTAAAAGTAACCAAATACACCGTGATGGCCTCAATTTGTTTTCAATAAAAGAAACGCCTAAACACCTGTCGTGGCTCAGAGGCACAAGCGTGCGACTGTAAACACGTCAGGTTGTGGTTTCGATTCCCACTCCAGTAAATGTTAGTATTTTCATTTCCTAGATTTGGTAACAAGGCAAAGCGCGGCGTTGAGTTCCGCCACTCAACACGCAATGCGATTTGGCGGAAAGTGGGGAACAGAATTGTTGTAAAAGAACGGAGTGTCTTAACACTAGGTTCTCAGGTGCCCTCTGCCTACCTGCTATATGCGGGATACAGCGTGAAGTTAAAAAAAATATAAATAAATAAATTCATGCAAATATATAAATAGATTATTAACTAAACTAAAAATAATAAAAAATCTACTCACTGTCCTTTACGCTCTTAATAGGCCAGCTCTTGATATCATATCTTATATCTTCAAACTCATTCTGTCCATAGTGCAGAATGTACCTAATGCCCTCTCCCACACCGCTAGTGTCGAAGTACTGCAGCTTCTTTGCCATTGTTCCACGATATGAACTAATGAAATAAAATAATTATAAAAAAAAAGAATATATATACTATGTGGTTTCCTATTATCATCAAAACAAGGCATTTTCATTGGTTTTACTTATGGTGTATTTTAAAACTTAATAAATAAGTAACACCTGTCGTGGCGCAGAGGCACAAGCGTGCAGCTGTAAACGCGATAAGTTGTGGGTTCGATTCCCTCTCCAGGAAATGTAAAAGTGTAGTACGTGAATGTTACGGTTTTATGGTATCTAATAGAAAAAATGGAATTTTTTTATTTCTATTTTTTTTTAAATCAAAAACATAAAAAAACAAACAAAACTAAACATAATATATATTAATATTTTAAAATTTCATAATATTTAAATTTATCACATAAATAATGACAATCCCATGGCAACTTAATGAGAATTGATAACATTTGTTTACGTAAATTCATGTTATCTGAGTTTATCATACTTTTTATATAATTATTCACCATGTAATGCCATTGAAATGCCCTTGGATATGCGAAAATCATATAAATATAATCATTATATCTATCATGTTTTCAGTCACTGTTCTTCGTCAGAAAATGAAGTTTGCAATTCGACAGTGTTTTTCTGTGCGTATAACTTATAGCTGGGTGAACCAATTTTAATGATTCTTTTTTTTAACAATAGCTCACTCACTTTGATGTGGTCTCGATTGAATTTGATTAAGATCTGACAAATACTTTTTAAGTTATTCGTAACAATGTTACTGTTTAGTCCATTTTATTTCAAGTCAGTTTTTTTTTGTTAAAATCTTAATCATTGTTTTTATAAAGTTAATAACAAAATCCAAAATTACCATAAAATTTACGGTATATGTACATATTTTTATTGATTATTACATCATTATAAACGTTGGCGCAACTATATATTAATCAGTATTCTTTTTTTCGTCTGTTTTTATTTAATAAAGTTTTTGTATTTATGTGCAAAATACTTTAAACCGGTTAAGAATGAACAAGCGAAATGAATATTAAGTTAAATTACGTCTTCAAAGAAAATTGACTTAACATTATAATTATTACGAATAACTCAAAAACTACTCCTCAGGTCTTAACAAAATCTAAATAAGACTACATAATAAACACTAGCTATGATATAAAAACAGAATCATAAAAATCAATTCACCCAGTTCAGTTTAGTAATTCATAAAGTTATGAACACATCAAAAATACAATCGAATTGATAACCTCCTGCTTTTTTGAGGTCAGGTAAAAATGTTATAATTTTACAACTTAAAATAGAACTAAAAAATTACCACAATAATGTTTAATTCAATTCCACATAAGAAACAAGTAAGACAAAATAATATCTTGAAATACTAACACAATAATCCGAGGCGTGTTCTTTCCAAGATAAATAATCTCACTAGGTCCGTTATCACTTAAAACTTGACGATCTTCTAGCTTTAATATTTAAACATACACTTGGTTTTGTGTCATTCAAATATAACAATGAATTTTAAATTATGATAATTTTTAATTTAGTTTCAGTAAATTTTAGTTTTCGTCACGCCACTCTAACGCTGGTGTTAACACAACTGTCGTTAAATGGCATCATTCGTATATTCGACCTTAATAGATAATGTTACCGGAAGTTTTTTTGTGAATCGTTGCTAGGTGTATTATTAGTGTACGAGTATGTCGGCTTTTAACAAGGACAAACTGACAATTTACCTTAAATAGTCATATTTTTGGTTATTAATGTTGTCGATTATATTTAAATAATATTTAGTATTTTCATTTGCTTGCTTGGGTAACAAAGCAAAGCGCGGCGTTGAGTTCCGCCACTCAGCATGCTATGCCGGATTTGGCGGATAGTGGGGAACGGAAATGTTATAAGAGAACGGAGTGTCTTAACACTAGGTTTTCTGGTTCTATCTGCCTACCCTGCTATGTGCAGAATACAGCGTGAAACTATGAAAAAAATCTAATAAGGGAACCTAGTGTTAAGACACTCCGTTCCCCACTTTCCGCCGAATTGAGGCATTGCGTGCTGAGTAGCGGAACTCAACGCCGCGCTCTACCTTGTTACAAAACCCAGGAAATGAAAAATTCCATTTCCTGGAGTGGGAATGTGGGAATCGAAACTACAACCTGTCGTATTTGCAGTCGCAGCTTGTGCCTCTGCGCCTCGACAGGCTTTATATATATCTATATATATATATATATATATATATATATATATAAAAGGTATCTTACTTATAAATTTGTAGTCACCGTAGCGCAGTGGAACAGTGTCTTACTGTAAGTAAACACTATTTATTTGGTGTTCTATCCACACTCGAGTGAATGGTTAATTGTATTTAAATCATATAATTTCTTCGTCTTATGTTGTACGCGTATATTCTAATTATAATGATACTATGTTATTGTACCTACATTTTCTTTGTCTATTATCTATTTATATCTAACTAGCTGGATACGACGACCTGACTGACGTTACAGCAGCGAACGTTATATGACACTATAAGATTAAATATCTCGAAAAGTAGTTGACATATAAAATTACATTTTTGTTTTTGTTTTTAAATAATGGCTGGTAAAAATAAAAAAAATATTACTCTTCATTGAGAATAAAGTGTTTCCTTAGGCACAGCAGACTTAAGAACCGTAAATTACTGGAAGCTCCTCCTGTCCTCGTAGTATGTGGTGTGGTCTTAATATAGGCGATAAATATTTAAGTATAGAAGAAATTTTTCAAATGCCGTTTAGTCATTTAGTAATATATGACCGAAATCTGATCAACTTAAATAGTTTTCTAAGTTACTTAGAAAAATAAATTTAAAAAAATAACAATACGCAGATATTGTCACTTATAAAATAATTAAGATTTTCACAAAAAAAAGACCTGTTTTGAAATAAAATATACAAAAAAATAATATTATTACGAATAATTCAAAAATTAATTCAATTTAAACGGGACCACATCAATATCACTGCGCTACTATATTAAAAAAATATATTAAAATTGGTTCACCCTGTAACAAGCTATGCGGTAACACATAATATATGCATAATATATGCGGTAATACAAACATAGTCGAAGTCTTACCTTCCTTTTTTCCTCCTTCTTTTTTTAAGTCGGTTAAAAAAAGGTAGCTATGTTTTATGTCTCCTAAAGAATTACAAAAAATAATTAGATAAACGCTAAAAGCCTGTCGTGGCGCAGAGGCACAATCGTGCGACTGTAAATTCGACAGGTCGTGTGCTCGATTCCCACTCCAGGAAATTGAATGTTTTATTTCCCTGGGTTTGGAAAACCGGCAAAGCGCGACGTTGAGTTCCACCACTCAGCACGCAATGCCTCAATTCGGCGCAAGGTGGGGAACGGATTGTCTTAACACTAGGTTCCCTCTGCCTAACCTGCTATATACGGGATACAGCGTGAAGCTATGTATTTGTGTATATATGTAGATAAACGCTTTAAGAAGCACCATACGATACCTTCATTCACTGCAATTTACGAAGTAAATATCGCTGCAAAGGATGTTTCTTCGTTAGTTTCCAATGGTTTGGTCAGATAGTGTAAACTTTTACGCGCACAGTATAGTTTAAGTTTTAGCTATCGAATCCTCTTATTAAATAAGTAATATGAGTAAAAACATAATTATAATACTAACAATACCAATTTACAGTGTTTTGGCTTACTTTCATTTTATTTCCATATTTTTTTTTAAACTACTCTATACAGAGCTGCAGTTTTTTTCGAATATCTAAGATTCGAGTCAGCCGTCATAATTAGTAAGCAAAGTGTAAAATCGATATTTTATTCAAAAATGATCACATGTATCGTATTGTATTAAATATCGATATATCGTATGATAATGTATCAATATTACAATATATATTGTAATTTCGGGCATCTGTAGTAGAATTATTAATTTTTAACTTCATTCACTTGATGACAGATAACGTAACGTGTTCATACTATACGGGTTTAAGATGCCTGCACCAAAAAATTGATTATATATTTTTTTTATTTTAGTAATTATATTGCATAGTGGAATAAAACAATTTCACAGCAAGTGAAGTGAAGTAGGGTACGTTCAAATTAAAATATTTTTAAACATTTCTTTCAAAAATATTAAAAAATATTTAAATAATGCTAATTTCTAAACATGACTTATCTTTTTATAGAATTGACCCACTGATTTTTTTTATAGAGGTATTTTAATAATAAAATTAAACAAAACTAGAGAAAATCTTCAAATGTATTTACACATATTCAATAATTTAGTTCAATAATTATTTTTTAAATAGTATTACAAAATATCTTCATATATAAAATTTAGAAAACATATGGCTTTCTGCTAGCAACGTACTCCTTGACACCAGGTAGGGATCGTATTTTCTGGACGAGAGCTAAAACGTGAGGGTACTTCTTTTCAATGTCTTCTCCCAAGATTAGGCTTGCAGCTTCCACAATACCAATGAAGACAAAGTCAGCCCAGCTGAGCTGTAAAATTAAAATTATCAATATTTAAGTAAATACATACGTAGTAACGCCTGTGGTGGCGCAGAGGCACAAGCGTGCGACTGTAAACGCAACAGGTCGCGGATTCGATTCCTACTCCAGGAAATGGATTTTTTCATTTCCAGGGTTTGGTAACAAGGCAAAGAGTGACGTTGAATGCCATTCAGCACGCAATGCCTCAATTCGGCGGAAAGTGGGGAACGGAGTGTCTTAACACTAGGTTCCTTCTGCCTACCCTGCTATATGCGAGACACAGCGTGAAGCTATCTATGTATGTACATACGTGGTATATAATATAACCATGAACTGCCCGACATGAACTGACCTTAACATCATACTAATAATCAAAATAAACATATTATCCTGGATTGGTTGTGGGTTCGATTCATATACGAGGGTATGATTATATTAAACAATGTACGGCGTCAAGCTCCGCCACTCTCAACACACTAACTAAAGGCGGAAACGGAACGGAGTATTCTAACAGTATGTTATCTCTGTCTCACGCTACAATGCAGGATAAAGCTTGAATCTGACAAAAAAAGAATTAAAACATTTTTTAGGGTTAATAATGTGTGTACTCACTTTTCCTCCAAAGAAGCCTTTATTCTTAATCAAATCCTTTTCGAATCTGGAGAAAAAGAAGTCTACACTTTCTGCCAGGATTTCCTTTTTGATCACTACTTTCTTTGCTGCGTCTTGTTCTTTAATGTACTGAACGATCTCTGCAAAGAAAATACACATAGTAAATTAATTTAAATAATTAATAATTAAATTTATATAAAAAAAATATAAAACATATATTAAGGATTTTTCTAGCTTTACCTGTTAGATATAGGTGATGTATCTATCATTATGAATATGTAAGAAAATCTTACAACTCTATTTTAACCCGCTTCTTGCTATTCAATTTGTAATTGTAAATTTGAAAATTCGGTCATATGTCCGAATCCAATGACAAAAGTATATTTCGCTTTCCAGCATTACTTGGTTAATGAGAAATTAATAACATTTAAAAACTTACTTGACCAAAAATCATAGATGTTGAACACGACAGCGTCTAACACCGCTTGCTCCCAAGGGTCGCTGGGGACTAAGTTGTTGACATTACCAACATACCGAGCGATGGCCAAGGATTGATTCAGACTGCGATTACCTTCTTCGTAGAGAGGCAACTGACCATAGGGTAGTGCTGAAAAATGTTAAAAAGCTTTACAAGGAATATAGTTAAATTTTATTAAATAATATTAATTTTTAAGCAGCTTAATGCGATGAAATAGCTGACTTATTACGCTTGAGCACCTAATAACTTAATTTTTAAAATACTCATTTTATGACTCTTTTGAACTGTATGTACTTCGTGGGTATTGTGTAGTAGGTGAAGAGACTTAGTAATCAATTATTCAAGTTTTATTTAAAAAAAATGTGTTGGCTGATGAAACCCAACACCATTCTTTGTCTATTCAGAAACTTGTAAAAACAATAAGTATTTTCTCAATATAAATTTATTATTATTATTATTCTAAATTTTACTTATATATTATTATAAATTTTAACAAAAAATAATAAAAACTCTACTTACAATCTTTTACGCTCTTAACAGGCCAGCTCTTAAGGTCGTATCTAATATCTTCGAACTTATGTTTTCCATAGTGCAATATATACCTGATGGCCTCTCCCAGACCGTTGATGTCGAAGTAGTGCAGCTTCTTTGCCATTTTAACACAGTATGAACTACTCAGATAAAACAATCATGAAAACACCGGTATTTATACTATTTACTTTCGTATTATCGGCAAAACAAGGCATTTTCATTGGTTTTCCTTGTAGAATTTCTATTTTAAGTATATTCATATAGCAGAGTGGATAGATTGAACCTAGTGTCAAGATACTGTTGCCTATTTTACGTCTGAATTCTAGACATTGTGTGTTAAATAGCGGAACTCAACACCGCGCTTTATACTATGGCAGCAGGGGAATTAATATAATTTAAATATAATTATTTCGTTATGGATCTGACCTACAACAAATGCATTTGTAGTTAGGTTAGTTCATGATGCGTCACGGTGATTTAATGAATAGAAAAAGATTTTTAATTTTTGATTGTAATGAATAATTACTTAATTTCTAAGTTTCAAGGTCAAGTCATATATATATATTTTTAACTTCACGCTGTATCCCGCATATAGCAGGGTAAGCAAAGGGAATCTGATAACCTAGTGTTAAGAAACTCCGTTCTCTTTCAACAAATCCGTTCCCCATTTCAAATAATAGGATTTACATACATATATCCTCCTAAAAAGCTTGCTTCAGAAACACCTGGCTTAGTTATTACTTATTTTATTCATCATTATTTTAGCTTGACGCTGCATCCCGTGTACAGCAGGGTAAGCAGAGGAAATCTAAGAACTTGTCTTAACACTTTAAGACACTTCGTTCTCTTACAACAATTCCGTACCCCACTTTCCGCCGAATTGAGGCATTGCGTGCTGAGGAGCGGAACTCAACGTCCCGCTTTGCCTTGTTACCAAACTCAGTTATTAATTATTTTATAAAAAAAAATTAAAACACTTATAAAAAGTAAAACAAACAAAATTAAAATTGTATATAAATATTTTCAAGTTCCATAATATTGTGATAATATTCACCCAATGACAGCATAATGACGATTGATATAACTTTGTTTACATAATAAATACTTATCTCAGCTTATCATGAGACTGTTTAAATTATTCACCATGATTTGCCCTTACTGTATTTGTTTATTTGCATTTAATAGAAATATATTCTGATTTCATAAGCATGACGATTAATTATAGATATTTTTTGAGAGAGAGAGTTAAGTTATTCAGTTTCCTACATTCCTTCAATTTCTAGAAACTAGTGTCCACTTTGACGCGTTAACAACGCGTTGCCTTTAGCTATGTATATGTCACTTTATATAAACATGGATATCAAATCATGGTATTGTGTGTAACATTTATTTTATTAATTTAATATACTTTTATGCGTTATTTAAAAAAAAAGTATCATTTTGCACTACTTCTCTATATAAACTATAACCGTGACAAATTTCATACTCCTCCGTCCGCGTAATTTTCGTAAAAAGGGGTACAAATGTCTTACTTCATGTATTTATATATAGATTACTTATAGAATTGATGCGGCGAGTCGTGGTGCAGAGGCACAAGTTTGCAATTGTAAACGCAACAGGTTAAGGATTTGATTTCCACTGCAGAAAGAAAAATATTTATAATAATTAATGTTTAGTATTTTCATTTCCTCACTCTGGTAACAAGGCAAAGCCATTGAGTTCCGCCACTCAGCAAGCAATGTCTTAATTTGGCGGAAAGTGGGGAATGGAAATCTTAAGAGAACAGAGTGTCTTAACACTAGGTTCTCAGATTCCCTGCTATGTGCGGGATACAGCGTGAAGTTAAGAAAAAAAGAGTGCAATAAATTTGTTCATCTTTTGAAGAACATAGTTAATTTTCTTTCGCATAAGTATGTTGTATGTGTGTTTGTGTGTATATGTGTTTGTGTGTATATGTGTTTATTTGTATAATACATGTGTCTATAAACATGCATTTCGCTTTGTCTTGTCTGTAACGACTATTTATTAAATTTACATTTTTTTATATTTAATATATAAGTTTTATTTATGTATATAAAAAACTGTATGTTTTCCTGTAGTAAATAAATAAAGAAATAAAATAAATTATTATAGGAACTATATATTATAGTAATAAAATATTATTATTTATTTTTTTGTACCTTTGTACATATCTTAATATAATATAAATACAAATATAGCAAGGTTGCCATTATATTAAATTTATATATTATGACTATATATTTATTAAGCTTCACGCTGTATCCCGCATATATGGGCTATATAGCAGGTTAGGCAGAAGGCGAGCAAGGCATTCTTATAAGATTTCTGGTTCCCCGTTTTCACCGAATTCAGGCATTGCATACTGAGTGTCGGAACTCAACGCCGCGCTTTGTCTTGTTACCAGAGCAAGAATATTAAAATACTAAATATTGTAAATATTTAATATTTGCATTTTCTGAAGTGGGAATCGAACCCACGACCTGTCACGTTTGCTTTTGCGCCACGACTGGCCTCTGAAATAATAATAATTTCAATTTTATGCAAGAAACATCTTAGCAGTTAAAATAGTGTCTTGAAATGAAAACTATCTATTTAGTCTGGTACTTCCCAAACTTGTTGGCAATAAAGTGTTTCCTTAGGCGTAGCAAGCTAAAGAACGGTAAATTACTGGTAACTCCTCCTGTCGTCGCAGTTTTTTGGTGTGGTCTTAATATGACCGGTGAATATATTTTATATGAGTACAAATAAAAAGAAGCCTCTATGGCGCAGTGGGACAGCATATGCTAAATACGATTGGTTGTGGAATCTATTCGATTTTCCTCTTGGGGAATGAAATATTCCGTACGTAGAAAACAAAAATAATTTATATACATACATATAAATTATTTTTATTTTCTGCGTTCATTCTTCGCTAAACTCAAAGTGGGGAACGGAGTGTCTTGACACTCTTTGACTTCTCTGCTATGCGAAATATTACATTGCCATCGGTCCTTGATAATTATGATATGCCAAACTATTTGAAGTTTGGCGATTCATTTGACGACGTTTCAAATTTTTTCGGTACAAAAGTACATACATACAGCTAATAAAAGTTTATGTTGGTGTGTAAGTTGTGTTAAAAAATGTAAAAAATATCTTTAAACGCTTTAAGAGGCACCATACTATACCTACATTCACCGCAATTTACGAAGTAAATATCCAATGGTCTGGTCAGAATGTATGTATATATTTTTACAAGCATTCATTGTTTATTTAATTATTATAGGTCTTGGAATGTTTATGGTTTTGGATTCGATCCCTCGAACTCTCTCTCTCTCGGAGGAATGATTTTATTTAAATTATTTTCATTTACCGCCTTATTATCATTTAACGCCTGTCGTGGCGCAGAGGCACAAGCGTGCGGCTGTAAATGCGACAGGTTGTGCGGTCTATTGCCACTCCAGGAAATGTTAAATTTAGTATTTTTTCATTTCTTGGATTTGGTAACAAGGCAAAACGCGGCGTTGAGTTCTGCCACTCAACACGCAATGCCTCAATTCGGCGGAAAGTGTGGAACGGAAATGTTGAAAGAGAATGGAGTATCTTAACACTAGGTTCTCTGGTTCCCTCTGCCTACCCTGCTATATGCGAGTTACAGCGTGAAGTTATTTAAAAAAATAAAAATTTACCGGCTCTGGTACGACAAAACGCAGTATGTTCCGCCACTCAACTCGCAGTGTTTTATAATTCAGGTGTAAAGTAGAAAACGGGGTGTATCAATACTAGGTTCCCCTGCCTATACTGATAGGATATACTGGATAACGCATAAAGCTGAAATAAAATTTTAAAAATATAAAAATATGGCTGCCTGAGCGCACAGATTGAGGGTTGGAATATCGCTTGGGAAAAGTATATATTTGCGTTTCACCCTTTGATTAACTAAACTTTGATTAAACTTTAGAAAAGACTCTTTTATTATTAATTATATTCTTTTGTTTTTAACATCACGCTTTACTTAGTAGGGGAGAAACAAGTGTGTAAACATTCCCTTCTCTAATTTCCGCCAAAATTCGAACCATTTCCCGTAAAGCGAACCCCAATTTCGTTTCGAAGCGATCAATTTCGTATTTTACTTCTAGAGAAATTAAAATAATTGAAATACAATTATTTCTTTAAGTGGAAATCGAACTCCAAACTATTCGCTTTTCAGGCAGATACTGTCCCAGTGGGGCATGGTAACCTCAACACTATACTCGTATGTATGTACAATCCTTATACTTACAGGATTTCAGAAGAATTAAAAAAAAATGGTTAAATTATACTCAGGAATAAATTTAAAAGGTCTAACGCTTAAAGATATTAAGAAATTATACAAAATTTCATATATAGATAACAGAGCGGATACGAGGGCTGGAGTTATTTACGATCCTACGGTCTTTCAGTTCGAGCCAGGGATGGTCAATGTGTGCAACATATTACGTTTAGAGTCACTTGAAACTGGGTAACTAACATATTATGCTATAGTGTTTTTAATATTTTTAAAGTATAAGATGTTAGTATGTTTAATACATAAATTGATCTTTTGCCAAAATGATTGTTTTTAGAAATAGTATCTTTAGATAGTAATAATTTATAAAAATATCCCTACAGAGATTTTAACAACTAAAATAAGTTGTAACAGGTGCATAAGAATTTCAACGCAGCCGGATGTAGAACGAATGGCTTAGTGGTCAGAGCGCTTGGACGGCTTCCAAGAGGGGCGGGTTCGAGTCTCGCTTCTTTCAATTCTTCCTATTATATGTATAGCCTAATGTCGTTTTTTTATATAAAACTGTAGAATATCAAAGTGAAATGAAAATTATAATCAAATATTTTTTATTGTTGAAATATACCTATCACGGATGATGGTTATAAATTAAATTTGCGTTCAAGGTCACTAAGCACTGTCTTTAATTAAATATTAGGTTTTGGCACCTGTTCATTTAAACAGGTGGAAAATAAAGAATAAAGTAATATGTCCCTAAGTTATTATCTACCTCATTTGATTTTATATATTTTTTTCTTATCTTTACGCTGTATCCCGCATATAGCGTAGGCAGAGGGAACCTGAGAACCTAGTGTCTTAACACGGTTATAAACGGAATTGTTATCAGAGAACGGAGTGTCTTAACACTCCGTTCTCTTACAATAATTCCCTTCCCCACTTTATAAAATAAATAAATGAAAACTAATATAACATAGTGTTTACATTTTGAAAACATCTGCATTAAGCAGGACGACATTACAATTATGGACATGGGCCAAGAAATAAAACCCCACAAGACGTTATCGAACAATCAATCTTAAACAATTCATAGGATGCCTGTAGTTTCACAATTTTGGGAGTACTAGCTTTGAACTTTAACCAACAAAAATTACTGTTTTTTGGTTTTCATGCTTTATCCAGCTAAGACCAGGGTAGGCACCAAGGAAGCAGCAAACCTAGTGTTAAGACACTCCGTTCTCTTTCAACATTTCCGTTCCCCACTAGAATTACTATTTAGTGGATTATTTTGCATAAAAAAGAAAATTTTGTTGAGTTACCTGTGAAGTCCCACCCATAATCAATTGCGTTTTTCATGATAACTGAGAAATTTAAATTATAAGTAGATATATAAATAAGGACTCCCCTAGTAAGTAGTCCCCAAAAATTTAATTAAATTCTATATATAATATTATTTTTTCACATTAAATAATTATAGAAATAATAAATGTTTACTTGTCTAAGACCCACCAGTGATTTATCCCATTAGGTACGCCAAAAACTAGAATATCGAGTTGATATGTGATTCTTTCATTAATACTGTAAATTGCCGAACTCAAATATATAAAAATCACGAGTTTCTTGCGCTGATTCTTCTCAGGTCTGAGGCATTAAATTTAGTGAACCGGTGGTAAATTATTTGACGTTCAAAAAATGAAGCATGTAACTTCTTATTTTGAATAAAATTATTTGACTTTGACTTGCCTACCCGATTACATTTTTATATACTTAATAGACAAGAAATCCGGACGCATGTGCAAATTTTTGAAGCTTTCTCTATTATTAGAATTAAAAACAAATACAATGTAAACGTTTAAGAGATAAAAATATTTAATTGGATAGAGTGAAAGTATGGCCTTTGATTTGTTTACATAAACAAATTGATTTATCATTTGTTATTCAACTATTACAGATGAAGCGCTCTGAAACACTTGACATAATTTAAATTTCAGATTCAATTAAAGGTGGACCATATATGGATCGGCGAGGGCAGAAACAACGTCCGGATTTTCAAATTTTCCAGAAACTTGCCTTTCAAAGCTAGTTTAAATCGATTACAAATTTTTGCATTTTTTGTGACTTACATTGTTTCTGCACACAATTCATATATCTAAAACGCTATTAAGTCATAAAATAGAAAATTTAAATATCTTTGGTCTTCGTGATTTTTAACCAACTTCAATAAAAGAGGTTATTAATTCGACTGTATTTTTTATGTGTTTTACAAAACCAAGACTGTTTACAGTTTACACTTAGTTACTGCCTATGCCCTGATGGCCTCATAAACAATATTCCATTACTCTAAAATTATTCTTATAATGATTCCTATGAATCGCGTGTAGCCAAAACAAAATTATATCTGTAAACTACATTGTTTAGCTTATAATTAAAAACTGATAACTTATCTTGTACTTTATGTACTTATATATAAAAATGTAGTCTTGAATTCTCTATATATGCCATAAAAATATACATTTCATTTGTTTGTAATTTATAAAGGGTAAAATAAAGAAAAACAAGTACAAAGTTACAAAAAATGGATAGTGAAAATATTCAACACAATTGAATCGGTAAGTGTAACTACGTAAGTCCGGATTTTCAAATTTTGCAGGAGGGAGAAAAACAACACGCATCTTGACTTTCTAAGCTAGTTTAAATCGATTACGAATTTTAGCATTTTTTGTGACTTACGTTGTTTCTGCACTCACCGATTCAATTTTATTCTTACGAAAAATCTCTTTATTTGTAATACTCTATTAAATATTCGTATTGATAATTAACTTTCATTTTTCTTTTTAGGATAAGATTATTAAAAAGAAGATTCTAGCTTGACGCTTTATTCATCATAGCAAGGTAGCATTGACGAGGCGTCCATATAGCACGATTCCCACTGGCTTGCCTTTCACAAATTACAATAATAAGAATTATAGGGACCTACTCAAAAATCCTGACTTTGATTTTTTGCCACGAAACGACTTAAAACAACGACTTTTATAGACTTTGATTAAAACAAGAACATAAATTAATATATAATTTAAAGAAATCATTTCTATTCAAAAAACTTAAATGTAAAAATCTATATTGACGTTTCCCAAAAATTTATAATTTTCAAATATGTCACTTTAATTCTAAAGGTGCGATATATTGCGCAGTGTCTTAACACTAACTCTAACTATATATGTATAATACTCATATATATCATTGATCCTTCATATAATAAATATAGAATGTCACAAAAAGCTTTCTTCCTTAAAGAAATGTGATCCATTCGGAAACCCTTACTTCAAATGAGCTTAAGTTTTGAACACATCACAACGTTTCTTTCATCAGAATGATCAAATATGCACCCTTACTACGCACCTAGTACTACCTTTTCTAGTTACATCTTTTTAATAATAACTACACAACCTGATCCCAAATTTAAGTTTACATTGCTGAATTACTAAAGAAATATCTGTCATAGAAAACAATCACTGGCTATCGTTTTTAGTTTAACTTATTTTGTATTGATTGATGTAAATTGATAGTGTTGAAGGGTGATCGTATCGGTAATATGCTTTTCACTCTATGTGTCTTTACATTGTATGGACATATTGTCCCTATATTTGCGTTTTAACATTAAAAAGTCGACGTGATATAGATTGTGCGGTCATACAATTTAAATTGTATTCTTTTATCTATTCTGATTTTCATGGAAGAGACAGTGTTTGTGACGTTTGAAGGTGGCAGTGGAATGGTATAGTAAATGATATATATTTATATATATAGTTGTTAACGAATCAGTGTAGTGAAAGCTATTTATTTAAATTAGTGTTCCGTTGATGTGTTGACAACGCGTTACCTACCAACGTATGTCACTTTGTATAAATGTGGGTGATCAAACCATGGTAGTGTGTCTAACATTTATTTTATTAATTTAATATTTTTATGCACTATTTTAAAAATATATTATCATTCTGCACACCTTCGTTATTTAAACAATAAGTGTGCCATGTTTCATGCTTACCCCCCTAATTTTCGTAAAAAGGAGTACAAAGTCTTTGCTTCACGTATTTATATATAGATTTTTTTTTTTTTGACACTCCCACATTCTACCTGATGTGCCTCCGCGATTTGATACGGGCGACACAACTGTTTGTCATATTTAATTGTGTAAATTTAATACAGTTATATTTTTTGTATCAATTTATATAATTTTACTTACTAGATATATTACTACTTAGTTAAAATGAGAATTACGTCGATTTGTAGGTTTTACAATTTTGAGGTCATAGAGCCAATAATTACATACGCCGCTGGAATTTGGGGTGACGCCATCAGATACAAAACTGTTCGCGACACCCTAAAGTCTATGCAGCGCATGTTTGCAACCCGAATCATAAGAGGTTTCCGTACTGTCTCTGCTACCGCAGCGATTGCTTTGTCGTCTCTTACTCCTCTGCACCTGAAAATAAAAGAAATAAAAGATATAGAAACAGTCAAACATACCTCAATACATAGTAGCCTTCCTAAAAATGTAAAAATAGAAAAACCAATACCTGTCTCACAATTATTACATCCAGCTGAAAGAATCGAAATAGAAATGAATAAAGCAACTACAACACAAGATATCACAAAATTAAATGAAACCACATCAATAAATACTTACACAGACGGAAGCAAATTTGAAGATAACAAAGTTGGCGCGGCATTCGTAGCATACATTCCTGATGGTAATAATATAATTAAAAAGTTTCGCCTCCACCCTACTTGTTCAATCTATCAAGCAGAGCTGTATGCGATAAAAGAAGCGCTGGATTGGGCAATAAATAGGAAAATAAGTCATATCACAATATTATCAGACTCCCTTTCGGCATTAAATTCAATAAATAACAGGGAAAACACAAATTTACTAGTAGCTAAAATCCATAAATTAATTCATAACGTAAGAAAAGTAGGCAGCGTCGTTTTCGTCTGGACCAAAGCCCATACTGGCCTAGATGGAAACGAGACTGCTGATATTGCAGCAAAATCCGCAGCAAATACAGATAAACCGTACGCTTATACTAAAATTCCTATTAGTTACGCCAAAGATCGCATTAAGAATGAAACATTAAATAAAACTAATGAAGAAACCTTGCTGCTGCAGATACAGGACTCAGGACACTACCAGACATTAATACAATCCAACTACTTTAGACCATAAAATCAACATGCTAAGTATCATCAATAACATTATTCAACTTAAATCAATGCTTAACGGGCCATGGTTTTCCCAGAGTATTCAAAAATTAAAACAATAATATTTGTCCCTGTGGCCAATAATAATATTCAAGCTGTGATCACTGTAGGAATCAACAGAGTCGCAAACGTATGCATTTCTCCTATCATTCTCTCAAGCGTCTCCAATTTTTTTCTCCCCTTCAAGGAAACCAAAATTATGCTTGCACAATCTTTACTCTTGCCAATTCAGGTGCGCCGATGTGCTGATGTAACTGAGGAGCAACTTAAATTAGAGCGTCTACAGAATCTGCACAATACGTTTCATTTTTAATTTACGTAAATACGATCACATTTCTCATTTTGCGCGCTCAACTTAGTGGCTCCCAATCCGACTTCGTCGTGATATGCACATCCTTTCTGCTCTTTTTAATATACTTAACAACCCGTATTCCCCTTCATAATCAGTAATTCCCGATTCAGCTTCTTCCTTACCCAACCGTTCAGGCGGCGCGGCCTTACTTACCCACCGCTGGATATACCGAACCCAAGCAGCCTACCAACAATTTACGGAAAAAAGTCTTTTCGGTACATGCGCTACTCTGCTGTGGAATAAGTTACCAAAATTAATTCAGGAAGGAATCCATCTGTAGACATGTTAAGAAAATTAAAATACCTATTAATACCGTTAGTCGGTGATCATCTGTCATGCTGTTTATAATAAACATTTATTTTTATTTGTTATTTATTGTTTATGTATTTATAAATATTATATATATATATATATATATATATATATATATATATATATATATATATATATATATATATAGATATGTGTATGTGTGTATTGTTTTATGTACTTAAATTATGTACTCGTGTTTATATGTATTTGTTACATTTTCACTTCCACACTCATAAAATCTTTTACTTCTCATTCATACCGATAGGTTGACTGGAAGAAATCTCTATCAAGAATAAGTCCATCTTTGCTAACAACTTTTTTTAATAATATTGTATTTATTTTTATTTAAAAGTGCAAGAATATATATACAGGATTGCCCCAAATATAGCATACAAAGACTTGAACATACAATAACTTGCAATTTAAATGATATAGTCGCGCCATTTGATATCGTCAGCAATTAATAATGATATATGCAAAAATCATTCATCAATCAACCACATCTTTAGCAATCTTAAAGACTTTAACAAGGACGTAATATGAAACTAAATTTGAAAATATTTTAAAAAATTTTTTGATAAATGTTATATAAATAATTATATATAAATAATCGAATCCATATATAATCCTCAAAATTTATATATAGATTATAACTAGTTGTTGTACGCAACTTCGTTTGTGTAAAACCCCATATTTCACTTACCTGTGGGGAATTTTCGAGAAATCGTCATTTAGTGCTCCACTACACATATCAAGGAACCTGTATACTAAATTTCAGCTTTCTAGACTTAGTAGATACAATTGTGCGTTCTCTGTCAGTAACGCAAGATTTTTTTATATGCTTAAATAATATGTTAATATGAATCTTTACGCAGTGAATACCTACTCAGCTTTTCTTGCATAAAAGTGGAAGCTAAAACATATAAAACAAATTTCCCGCATTTTACAAGAAGGTATCATCCAATTATTTTTTTTTAATTTATTTATTTATTAATTTCCTATATTTAGCAGGACACCAGATAATAAAAATTGTACGATAATAACCGCATTGGTATAAAACTGTGTCGCGGTTATTAACGCCCATCTCACAAGCTTACTAACAAGTTCTTACTAACAATACAGTACTAAAGTTGTAAATATGTTAACAAAATAACATAAAGAGAGAAAGTGATAAATTAAAACAAGAAATATATTTATATATATACAAAGTGACATAGTAAGAAATTACAAATTAACAAAAAAGTTTTATTTGTGTGTGTGTGTGTGTGTGTGTATGTGTATGTGTGTAAGGGTGCATGAGTGAACTGTTTTGAAATTGAGACAATGTATGCTAAATGATACAAACCACACCATATACTACTCAACTTAACAATGTTATAATATTTGACAAGGAAAATATTATAACTTTTGTACATCTTTATCCTGAACTGGTGTATTCAGAGAGAACCCAGTATAAAGACACTCTGTTCACCGTTCTCGGTATTCAAAATATTGTGTGATATGTGGCGGAACTCAGCGCCGCGCTTTACCTTGTTATCAGATATCATGGTGTCGGGTATAACTTCAAAAAAGTAGTATAAATATTGTTAAAAACCATAATCTATAGTGAGGGTATATAAAGACGATCAAAATTACCCTTATTACCGTGGACTATGAAAAATGGCTGATGTTACTCTGACCGATTATCAATATTAATTTCTAATTGATTGAGAAATTATTATTCCATTCTAACTTAATATTTTTAATAAATTCTAAGAATATACTAAAATCTATAAAAGCAACAACCGTACAAAATCAAATAAGCGTTACATACGAGACTTCACAATGTTTCAAATCTCTACGGACGTGATGTAATCCCGCGCCGTGACCGCTGTCTGAATGCAGAAGCAAATTCTGAATGATATTCGAAAATCGCTTCAAAATTGCATTTAGCTTTTTAAGCTCTTCATGCGAGGAGATTTATTTATTATATGAATAATGGATACACATGTTACGACAGTGTAATGAATTTGATACGTGGTACTTTGTAGCGTAGTTGGGCAAGGCTTAGTGTAAAAGTGCACGATTCGTTGAAGGTTCGATGCCCACTTGAGGTATTGTTTTTTTTTTCATTTACTACCTCAGCGTAGTGTTTGGTGCTCGGTTTTCACTGACTACCCCGTTAGGCATAAAGCGTAAAGTTAAGTTAAGCTATTATTTTCATTTCATTTTCGTTTCCTCTCAAAGCGCGACGTTTGTACGCGAATAATAAAGAACAGAGTGTCTTATCACAAAATTCTCTCTGACTACCCTGCTATGGGATAAAAAGCGTGAATAAACTACGCACTAGGTGGTATAATTTAATAAAATTTATCTATTGGCGAAACCTTTATATCTCCAATATAAATATCACCCCAATTACAATTGTCAACAATGCTTTTGTAATTCTTTTAGTGTTAAACGGTGTCATGGATAGCAGTATTTACTTACCGTCACATGACACGAACGTTCGTTTGCCTTATCTTTTCTATAAAAAGAACGTAAAACAATGATGTGCTCTCGAAAAAATCTCATGCGCCACGAGGGCTATAAGTAAATAAGAAGAAAAACGTAGAAATTAAAGTTTTGTTACTATGTCCAACGAAGGGACTACATGCTGTGTAACGGACAGAATATTTTTATTATTATGCGTTTACTGCATCGGGAAATGAGTTCCTCCACTTAACACGCAAAATTGTTGATTCCGGACGGAAAACACCCTAAAGGCCTACCCTAAAGGCGACGGTGGCCTGCAATTGGCGGGCTGCCCACTGAGGCGTTGTAGTGGCATGCGCAAGCGATCCTGCGGCGCCCCATGTTGGTGGAGAGGGTTTCCGCTGGGTTTTAGTGGGTAGTATCGGGCTGGCCAGTGAGCCCCACAGTACCGTTAGTCCCCGCAAGGCATTTTCTGTTTTGCGCGCGGACGGTCTGCGTAAAAAGCATTTCCCAGCGTCACAAAAAAAAACGGACGCAAACCAGCAAATAGCGAAAATGATAAAGCGTGAAAAGCCAACAACGGCTTTTCTCAAGCGAATTTATAAAATTTAACAAAATTTATAATAAGTTCAACTTAACTTCACCTTCCAAAACTCTAAAAACCAATCCAAAATAATTCATTATTAAAATCAAAAGCCAAGTGTGAACATTTCATTTTAAATTTGAGTGGACATGACATGATGGTAGTGACCGCTGTCGCTTTCACGTTGCGCGTAAAATTCGGCGTGACACCCCGCTGGTGAGGGGAGACGGGTTAGCTCATTTAGCTTTACAGGCTTAGACGAAATTTAATGCTTAGTGTTCAATATTACATTTGATATTATGTAAGTATTTTAAATTAGTCATATGAAAAACCTTTAAGTTTGACATGCTTTTTAGATAAATTACGGAGTTAAGTAACGCAAATAATAATAGTTGTGTTTTTTTTTTCTTTTTTTCACGCTGTATCCCGCATATAGCAGGGTAGGCAGAAGGACCCTAGTGTTACGACTCTCCGTTCCCCACTTTCCGCCGAATTGAGGCATTGCCTGCTTTGTGGCGGAACCCAACGCCGCGCTTTACCTTGTTACCGAACCAATGAAATGAAAATATATAGTTCTTATCTCAAAAATATTGATTTTTGTTTTTTTTTGAAGTTGTTTTTACCCAACTTACATTATGTTGGAGATGTGTAAATATGATAAATCTAAAAAAATACAAAAGTAAATGAACTGAAAAGATATTTTTGGAAAAAGATATCAGCTTAATAATACAATAGAAAAGATGTTGTTGGAAGAAGGTACAACTAAGATGAAGTTTTACAATATTTATTTCTATTAAAATTCATTTGTATTGTATTCGTGGGAGAGAATTGAAACCCAAGGATATCTCTTTTACAAGCATACACTTTCCTTACTGATTACTCATTGGCTAAAAAATGTTAAAATTATGTTTTAGAAATAAACATGTCAGATGCTAAAAGTCTTGATAATTGCCTAAATTATGAAAAATAATTTCTAAGCTAAAAAAAGTTTTAAAGTTATATTTAAAAAGAATAATATATATATTTTTTAAATATAACTTCAACATGTGTAAGCAGCTTTACAACAAACTGCCAGAGTCCATTACTCGGACTAATGGGCGGGATGCGGTATGCAAAATGAAAAATGTATGATACATTTATTTGTAAAATGAAATGACGCCGTCCGTCTTTGTTTCAAATTCTATGTTCAAAAATTATCAAAAGCGTAAGAAAAATATCAATAATACAGATTATGCTATTTTTTCTTAGTCCATAAAAGGCAATGGGACATGGACTGACTGTAAACATATATTAACGTTTTTTTTTTTAACTTCACGCTGTATCCCGCATAGCAGGGTAGTAAGCAGGGAACCTGAGAACCTAGTATTAAGACACTCCATTCTCTTTCAACAAATTCGTTCTCCACTTTCCGCCAGATTGAGGCATTGCGTGTTTAATTAATTAATTAATTTTTAATTATTGTTGTTTAAGTAGATATATAAAAGAATAGTTACTATACTTTGTAGTTTTAAAATAATAATTAAGAACAAAAAGAAAGTAGAAAATCGATTACAATTAAAATACACCAAAAGTAAATTATAACGAATAACTCAAAACTACGGATTAGTTGTAGATCTGCTTCCCCACTAGGAGAAAAGAATAACATTAAAAAAAAATTATTTTCATATTTTCCACCTCTGATGAAGCACTCACGTTTATCACGACTCACACAAATTCAATAAAATTAAAACTTCTTATATATGCAATGCCTTCACTCATGGAAAGTGGGGAACGGAATTGTTGTAAGAGAACGGAGTGTATTAACAATTAGGTTCTCAGGCTTCCCCTGCTCACCCCAAGTTATGCATGCGTGGGATACAGTGCGAAGTTAAAAAAAAAATACATATTTTTGTTGTATTGTATTCATATAAAAGATTTTTGCATGCCAAATTTTACAGTGCAATAAGTGGACTTGATTTTAAAAGTAATATATAAGCAAATTACCTAAGTTACTTGCCGAGTTGGATAGGATATTCGAATTCAGAGAGTTTGTCATAAGAACTTTGACATCAAAAATAGGGACACATTATGTTAAGAGACTATAAAGTAATTTAGGGGATAATGAGCTTTTTTCCGTGAAATATCGTACGTCAAAAAGTAGCCCACAACTCAACAATAACAAGTATATAAACAGTGATATTAAGTTCATTCTACTACCATAGTCCCTGAGGAGAAGTAAGAAGCATTTACTGTTTACTTCAACTTCAATACGCTTTTATCCCTAGCGGAGGCAGTTAGAGAGTAACGGAACGCCAAACGCCACGGTCCCTGCATACCTCTTCTGCCTCGTCCACAGTCATTAACTTCATGCACACCCGGGGTCCATGCTTTTACGCGACGCTTCAGTATTATTGGATACTGTGGAGCTGAAGGTCAACCGAGGTCTCCCCTTTACTCCTCTTCATATCTTTGATCACCTTTGCTCATATATCTTTCTTTCTCACCATTTCTCCTTTCATCAATCATCCTCCTCGACGTGCCCAAATAATATAATATAATATAAGTATATAAACAGGAATATTCAGCAAGTTAAGTTCATTCTACCACCATAATCTCCATAGTTAAGAAGTTACTTTTAGTTAAAATTGTATTTTTATTTAAATAAATTATTTTTTAAACTAAATCACTTCGGAGGTATTTTTTACTTTTATGCACATATTATTACTTTTATACATTTTATCAATCAAGCTAAACGCAATCAAAACCGCAAATGTAATGAATACGACTACTTCGTGGCGTGTGGTTTATTATATACTTTGTATGACAGGTTTTTGTCACAAATTCTTACACTAATTAATAATATATACATATGGATATATCTTTGCAAAAATTGGGTATATTTAATAAAATTAACTTAATTAGTTAATCTGACGCCTCCGTATAGAGGCACAAGCGTGCCACCGTAAACGCGACAGGTTGTGTGTTCGATTTCTGAGTTGCGGAATGAAAATTTTATATAATATATAATATTTTCATTTCCCTTGTCCAGGGTCTGGTAAAGCAAAGTGGTGGCATTGTTCCGCTACTCAGCACGCAATGCCTCAGTCCGGGACGGAAAAAGTGGAGAACGTAATTGTTGAAAAAGAGAATGGAGTGACTCTAATACTATGCTCTTACGTTCCCTCTGCCTACCATGCTATATGCGGGAAACAGCGTGAAGCTAAAAAAATAATCAGGAAATTTCAGGCCAAACTTTACCATCGTATATTTAAATAACAAAACTTATTATTCTTCTCTCCCCATACTCCTTTTATGTAGCCGGATAAAAATATGAAATATTTTAATAGTTCCTTATAATTTGAATCGTACTCCCCTAGCGATCCTCTACAATCCCGCCACACCGTTTTCGTTCGTCGACTGTCATCAACCTTTTTAAATAATAATGTAATTAGCAAAACAAAAGAATACATTAACTTTAATCATACATAAACATACAATTTCATCAAATCTTCAGAGTACGTACTTAAATAATCTGTAATGTCGGGCCAAGGGATAGCTAATAGGCCAAATTAGGAGCTAAAATTTTAATGTCCTAAATCGTTTGACCCCTACTTTTGCTATATCCCAACCGCAAGAACAAGCTTCCTTTACAATGAATATTTAATTAAGATTAACAATCGGGTAAATTTTGTTTTTACCCCAAAATATATCACTGGTTGTGACCGCGGTCCGAACCGTCCGCAGCGTTAAATTAACAAAGGTTTAATGTTGCATTGTACAGTGTTTGTTTTTGTATATACGTATAATTATTTTATTTATATTTTTATAATTATAACGCCTGTCGTGGCGCAGAGACACAAGTGTGTGACTGTAAACGCGACAGGTTGTGGGTTCGATTCCCACTCCAGGAAATGTAAAATTTGGTTTTTTTCATTTCTTGGGTTTGGTAACACGGCAAAGCGCGGCGTTGAGTTCCGTCACTTAACATGCAATGCCTCAATTTGGGGGAAAGTGGGGAACTGTCGCCTGCAATTTAGTTTACAAGGACTTTATGTGCCTTCACATACTATTTCCGTAATTTTGACTTTTAAATGTAAAACCCCGTTTTTCTCGCATTCGTAAATATTATATAGAAAATTCTCTTCAGCAAGTTTTCTTCTCATAAATACGTATATAAATATAACAAAAAAAATTACTATTAAAATTTTAAATGATCACGAAAAGAAACCGAAAGTTAGGCAACTTACTGACTTTCACATATAGATCATTGCACCCTCATATATATCATGTTGTAATGAAATATATGCCTATAAATTTCAAAAGAATAACTTGAAAAGAACACAAAAGATTTCTTTTACATTTTTGTAGTAATAAAATAAATGTTGCTATCGTGAGACACTTCGTACATGTAAGATGATAGAGAGATCCTGGTTTCACCTAAATTCGAGACATTACATGTTAAGTGGCGGAACTCAACGCCGCACTTAGTCATGGCAGAGCGGAGATATAAAAAAAATAGCATATAATAATTCCCACGAGTGAGAATCGAACCCACAACCAATCGCGGTTACAGTCTGATTCTGTCATCATGGCACAGATGATCTCAAATATTTTGCTATTTGTAAAGAGTTTATTTGGCAAATTATTGATTTAAATGCCATATTTTTTAGTTAAAATATAGTTATTAAAGCCTGTCGTGGCGCAGAGGCACAAGCGTGCGACTGTAAACGCGACAGGCTGTGGGTTCGATTCTCACTCCAGGAAATGTAAAATTTAGTATTTTCATTTCTTGGGTTTGGTAAAAAGGCAAAGCGCGGCGTTGAGTTCCGCCACTCAACACGCAATGCCTCAATTCTGCGGCAAACAAAACAAAACAAGAAAGTGGGGAACGGAGTGTCTTAACACTACGAGTATAGAAGGGTAGGCAGAGGGAACCTGAGAAACTAGTGTTAAGACAATCCGTTCCCCACTTTCCGCCGAATTCAGGTGCTGAGTGACGGAACTCAACACCGCGCTTTGCCTTGTTACCAAACCCAGGAAATGAAAATACTAAATTTATTTAATTTCATGAAATGAAAATACTAATGTTAATAATTATAGATTCTTTTATAATATTCGTATATCGACATAAACTGTGATGTCAGTTTTCGCCACTCATTACAGGTCTCTTAAAGATGTAGAAAATTAAAAACGGAGGGACAGATCACTAGACATTCTCTTCTTACTCCATAAAATCTTATAATTATACTTACTTATATCTCTTATACTCATCGTGACATTAGGTGGTTTCATAATTAAAATAAAAAAAAAAGAAAACCGGCTTGAAATGAAATACTCGAAAAACCTTAAGTAACTTTAAATGTGACTATATCAGAAGTACGAACTATCATACAAAAAAAGAATAATTTCCCGCTGAGTTTCTTCCACCGATTCTTCTCAGATCTGAGGTATTAAATTTAGTGAACCGGTGGTAAATTATTTGACGTTCAAAAAATGAAGCATGTAACTTTTTATTTTGAATAAAATTATTTGACTTTGACTTTGAATTAAAATTGAATCCAGGACCTCGAAATATATTATCTTTAGTAGAGTATCAGCTATAATACTATTTGTAACGTAACTAGCAAACACAAAGCATACTTAACCATCAAACGTATTTCTAACATCAAAGTACTAAGCTATTTCAAATATGTGACTAAATTTCAAAGACAAAACGCCTTGCAATTGCTTCCACTGGTATAATAGCTATTATTTCTGAAACAGCTAAAAACGCCTTTCGAACATTACCATCCGGTGTAGATTTATAGCAAATTGCCTCCCGTCTACCTACAGGCGCTGTTTTATTTCAAGTGAGGAAATACGTTTTCATAATATTCATATGCCATCATTGACTATAGTACGAGATTTTATAGTATTTTTTATCAAACGTAAATAAATGGGCTATTTTTTTAACTTCACGCTGTATCCCGCGCATAGAAGCAGAGAACGTAATGTTAAAACACTCCGTTCTCTTTTAACATTTCCGATCATCACTTTCCGCCGAATCTAGGCATTGCGTGTTGAGTGGTGGAACTTAGCGCTGCGCGTTTGCCTTATTACCAGAGCGAGGAAAATTACAATACTAAATATGATTTAATATTTTCACTTTCCGGAGTGGGAATCAAACCCACAACCTGTCGCGTTTACTTGTGCTTCTAAGCCACGACAAGCCTCGACAGGTGTGAGATTTCGTAGATCTTTTTTATTATTTGGGTATAAAATATTGTCTTTTTTTAACCGTTTTGAAAAAAAGGAAGAGTTTCTCAATTCGACTGTTTTATATATGTAACGCCCAACTTTTTATCGAAGGAATTAATTTTGATAATCCTTTTTTTATATGATAGCTAGTGCTTCTGATGACTTCTAATTAAAAATAATTAAATTTATACGAAACAAATAACACATGACTCAAAAGCTATCCGACTCATCTTATCCAAATTCAAATGGATCAGAAGCACTAACAGATAAAAAAAATATTGAAATATGTTCACCAAGTAAAAAGTTACTAGCTCCTTTTTGTAAAGTCGGTTAAAAATAAGGTTTACTTAAATAAAAAACAGAACAGAAGCGTGGCAATAATCGAGTCCAAACATAGCGAGGGTGGGTCCCCAGTAGGTACGTAATAACCCATAAATTAGATGTTCCCATAGATTCCGATGCCATGGCCCTTATCATGATGGATCTCCAAATTATTTGGTATCAAGATAATCAATAATTTCCAAATTGTAACTTGGTTTTATCTTTTATTTGTTTATAGTAAAAAAAAGTTGTTGAAAGAGAATTGTCTATGAGTCTTAACACTAGGTTCTCTGGTTCTCTCTGCTTACCCTGCTATATGCGGGATACACCGTGAAGTTAAAAAAAGAAATTAAAAAAAGTATTCTTCCTAATATTTTAAATTAAAATGTAAGTTTTTTTTTTCGCTTTCACGTCAAAACTACTCAACCGATTGTTATGAAACATAGGATACATTTTATTGGAAAAAAAAATTCAAAAATAAATATTTTGGCCGGTATGATTGTTTGTCCAAAAAATTAAAAATCTAGCTTCAAAGCTCTCAAATGAAGACATATGCACTATACATTATAGTATTTAGTATCGACTAGTATTATATGATTTGCTTATTAGTTTTTTACATTCTAAAAACAATGTTATTCTAATTGATTTTGTGGTAAAATTGTTAATGCCACTCGGAGAATGATTATTTCAAATTATTTCTCCTCTCTGGCAAGACAAAGTGCGACGTTGAGTTCCACTATTCAACACGTAATATCTCATAATTGGGTAGAAAGTGACACGAAGCAAAGAGTGTCTTAACACAAATTAAAATATCATTTTTTAACCTTAACGCCTGTCGTGGCGCAGAGGTACAAGCGTGCGACTGTAAAAGCGACAGGTTGTGAGTTCGATTCCCACTCCAGGAAAAGGAATTTTTCATTTCCTGGGTTTGGTAACAAGGCAAACCGTGGCGTTGAGTTCCCCCACTCAGCACGCAATGCCTCAATTCGGTGGAAAGTGGGGAACGGAGTGTCTTAACACTAGGTTTCCTCTGCCTACCCTGCTATATGCGGAATACAGCGTGAAGCTATGTATGTATGTATGTATTTTTAACCGCCTTTAAAAAAAGATGAGATTCTAAAACAATTGACTGTATTTTTTTTGTGTCTGTAAAAAGATTGTAAAAATTTATGCTTTTTATTTGGTGAAAAATTTTGATAATTCTTTTTTTTTTATATGATTCCATGATGTGGTCCCAAAACTTAATTAAGATCTGACGAACAGTTCTTGAGTTATTTGTAATAATTTTACTTTTTAGTACATTTTATTTGTCGGTTTTCTTTTTTGCTAAAATTAATTATTGTTCATTATAAAACAAGAAAGCAACCCTTACAACGTCAAAAAAAATGTTCACACTATAAAATATTATAAGCAAATTCATATACATCTAAGTAATATAGCCATTTAAGAGATGTTTATTTAGTTTTGGAGTAAATGAAGATGTAAAGTGGCTTTGTAAGTGGCTGTAAAGATAATAGACAGGGTTATTCTAGAGTAATTTATGTTGTTCCATTTATCGATAAATGAAAATGCCTCGAACACTGTTTTCGTATAATCAAGATTCAACGTTTTGTGGTGTAGTCGCTATCTCTATGTAAAGTGGGAATAGGTTCAAATTCTGTGGAAAATATATATAAACATAATAGGAATGTATGTTTTACCTAGTAGAAATGATAATTTTGGCGTTTAGATTTCGTTACCCAATATATACATACATAGCGTCACGCTGTATCCCGCATATAGCAGGGTAGGCAGAGGGAACCTAGTGTTAAGAAACTCCGTTCCCAACTTTCCGCTAAATTTAGGCATTGCGTGCTGAGTGGCGGAGTTCAACGCCGCGCTATGCCTTGTTACCAAACCCAGGAAATGAAAAATTCCATTTCCTGGAGTGGGAATCGAACCCACAGCCTGTCGCATTTACAGTCACACGTTTGTGCCTCTGCGCCACGACAGGCGTTAATTACCCAATATATAGTGCCACCAAATTAACAAACAGTAAGAAACAAAATTGAAGTCATTGTGGCACAGTGGGACAGTGTCTGACTGTAAACGCGATTGGTTGTGGGTTCGATTTCGACTCAGGAGAATGATTACATTTAAATTATTTTTACTTCTCCGGTCTGGCAAGACAAAGCGCAGCGTTGAGTTCCGCCACTTATAACTCAATATCTCGAATTCGGGCGGAAAGCAGCGAACCGAGTGTTTTAACACTAGATTCACTCTTACTACCCTGCTATGCTGGACGTGAAGCTAGTAACAAAAGTCATCACCAAGTTGTTTTTATATCCCACAAAGATTATATAAAAAAGTTTAATAAAAGCAAAAAGCTAGACATACGTTAATAGTACAATACTCTTTAGTTTATAATAATTGATTTTAAACAGTTTAACGCA
>JAKGSA010000923.1:103249-116505 GCA_033558755.1 Philaethria dido
AAAAATCGCCTCAAATTATATATTAAATATTTGCTCAAAATATACACATACACATAAATAAGCTTGAAAAATATGATAAGTAAAGAAAGTTTATGTGTACTCCGATAGGAATTCCCTCGGACTTCGGGCAATAAAACCTAAGGCGTAGGTATTACATAAATCATTGTCCTGCCTTCGTAATAAATGAAAAAGGAAATTTGGCATATTTTGATTGGCCTAACTTATTAGCTACCGGATAATTTTGATATCTTGTATTATTATAGTGTGGGGTTCGATTCTATGATACTATTATTAACTGATTTAAAATAGGAAGAGTACCTCATTTTAGAAATTAAAATATATATATGTATGTTGTCTAAACGTATGTAAACATATGTATAAGTTAGTAGTAACAGTTTAAATATAAAAAGCGCCTGTCGTGTGACTGTAAACGCGACAAGTTGTGGGTTCGATTCCCACTCCAGGAAATGTAAAATTTAGTATTTTCATTTCTTAGGTTTGGTAACAAGGCAAAGTGCGACGTTGAGTTCCGCCACCCAACATGCAATGCCTCAATTCGGCGGAAAGTGGGGAACGGAACTGTTGAAAGAGAATGGAGTGTCTTAACATTAGGTTCTCTGGTTCCCTCTGCTCACCCCGCTACGTGCGGGATACAGCGTGAAGTTGAAATATATATATATATATATATATATCGACTGCAAATTTTTCGTGTTAACACGTTACTCATTATTAAAAAAATATATGTTAAAAGAACCAAACACTAATAAGCGTCTTTAGTTCTTCAATACAACTTGTATTAACGTAGCAATATCCAAGTTTTCTCACTACTACTGTAGAACTGTTGTGATCCCGTTTCTAGTAATACTTGTTGTTTCCTTATTTGTTGTAGTCACTTCAAACTTCACTTATTAAACCCTTCGTGGAAGTTTTAATACAGGAAAGTGCATATATGGCTTATTGATTTACTTAATATAAACATTCATACATTAAAGAAATAAAATGAATGAAAATGAAAGTGTAGTGCTATTTTATTCAAACAATTAATGTATTATAGCTTAGAAGCTTACTTTAATATTATTTTTTTTATTATCACACAGCTGCATAGGACAGAGACAAATTAATGGAAAATTTCTCTTTTATTCATTTCACTCGATTTTCTGTCCAAATTAAATATTGTCAGTTGCGAGACGTATTTCGATACTAATCTAACCCAATGTAATTAAATCTATCAAGCAAATGCATAGTCAAAAGCATTTTTTTTAAATAAGAAGTTACAACATATTTTTGTTTTCAAAATGAAAAGTTACAACATATTATTTTTATTTCAAAACACAAAAATTTGCTTGATTTTTGGAACGTCGTATAATTTAATACCGGTTCCCTAAGGTGAATGCCTCAAACCTAAGTGAAACCAGCGCAAGAAATTCATATAAGGTCATTTTTGATACACTTAATATTAGTACAATAATGTTTGGGTATGATTCGAACCAGTAGACTTCGTGTGCAATAAATATATCACAATTGTGCTATAACAGTATGTTTTTTTTTTATATATTTCGTAAATAACACAATCATCCCTAACACAATTTATTGAACATAAAAGTGTACGTACACTCATCGACGTATGCCTAGGTTTAGTGTTAAATGGGGTTTGATGCGATTTTCCTTATAGGAACAGGTTGTAAGAAATGAGAAACTGTAAAATAAAATTATTTATTTAATTAATTATGCATATTGTTATATATGAAGAAAAAACTATACATTCCGTATTAAATTCAAATATTTTTAATATTCCGCTATTTATTATTTTATGTTTCATTACTTCTTTTTCTTTCTTTTTCACTTACTCAAGCACTTCGTTCTTATTGACAGAACTCAATACGATATGTTGCACAACCAAAGTCGAAGGATCAAAATTATTTTAATTACCCTCGACAGAGAATTAAACATACTACCATCATCTTAACTATCAGATACTTCCCAACGGAGTCATAGTTTTACCTTTAACTAAAATGTAATTAATATTTTACACTAGTACTAATATTTTTAAATAAACTTAGTGCAAATCCTACTAACATTATAAATGAAAGTTAGAGATATTAATTCAAACGTTTCTTATTCTTTCACAAAAAAGCTACCGAATGCAACTTAACAGTGCCATTTTTTTATGGATAACGGATGGCAAACGAGCACAAGGACTACCTGATGGTAAGTGGTTATATTCGCCCATCAACATCTACACCACCAGAGATGTTGTAGATGCGTTGCCAACCTAGAGGATACAGATGAAAGGGGAAGATAATGTAGTAGTCCGCTATCGGAATCACCACATTTTGGGGAAAGGATGGGTAGGATAGGGGAAAAATATATAGCTTTCTCATCAGAACAACTTATAGGATATACTCGTAATTTAAAATAATAAAAAGGAAGAAGGGAGTGTCTTGATTCTAGATTCTCTCTGACTACCCAGCTATGCGGCATTAAGCGCCCTTTGTTAAATTTGGTCATAACATAACGATATCGACAATCTAGTCGTTTATAAATTGGGCCATATATTTTAGAAACGAGGTCAATGGTCTATGGGCTAGGTAATTTGACATAAATCCGCAGAGAGCTATCGACACGCCTACCCGAATGTATTGCCTCGGCTCGAATTCTTTCACAAATATCATTTTATTAGTAAGTAATTCTCTTTGTTATTACTGTAGAAATGGGCTTCTCTAATTTCTAAGTGGACGCCAGCCAAATATTCGGATAAACAAGGATAAGTGTTTAAAGCTGGGTTTTTTTGTTTTCATTTTTATTTCGGACTGGGGAAGTATGTTGGTATTGTTTTTGGTTTCTTAAAAAAGATACATACATACATACATAATTTCACGCTGTATCCCGCATATAACAGGTTGGGTAGGCAGAGGGAACCAAGACACTCCGTTCCCCACTTTCCGCCGAATTGAGGCATTTCGTGCTGAGTGGCGGTCAACGCCACGCTTTGCCTTGTTACCAAACCCAGGAAATGAAAAAAATCCATTTCCTAGAGTGGGAATCGAACCCACAACCTGTCACGTTTACAGTCGCACGCTTGTGCCTCTGCGCCGCGACAGACGTCGAAAAAGATCAAATCGTAATACTTTATGTTATTCCTTACAAATTAAGAAAAACTAGTGACCCCGTTGACGCGTTAACTACGCGATGCCTAGCAAAGTATATGTCATTTTTATAAACATGGATATCAAACCATAGTAGTGTTTGTAACGTTTTTTTATTAATTGGATATATATTTTATGAATTATTTTAAAAATATTATCTTTATGCACTCCTTAGCTAT
The DNA here is from genome assembly GCA_033558755.1 of Philaethria dido. Classification (NCBI taxonomy): domain Eukaryota; kingdom Metazoa; phylum Arthropoda; class Insecta; order Lepidoptera; family Nymphalidae; genus Philaethria; species Philaethria dido. Next base: position 106,575 of record JAKGSA010000923.1, read on the forward strand.
ATAAACTATATATTCTTATTACATCAGCTACTTGCTAGTAAAAGTCCATCGAAATCAGTCCAGCGATTTCAAATTAGCTGGAACAAGACAGACAGAGAAAAATAGTAAAAATGCTATTTTGGTTTATGCAAGTAGTAAAAAGCGGTTATTTAAATATTACAGTAAGGCACTCCAATTTTATTTATATGTTAAATTTATATAATAAAAAATAATTAAAATCTTACATACATTCATACACAGGTTCACGCTGTATCCCGCATATAGTAGGGTAGGCAGAGGGAACCTAGTGTTAAGACACTCCGTTCCCCACTTTCCGCCGAATTTAGGCATTGCGTGCTGAGTGGCGGAACTCAACACCGCGCGTTACCTTGTTACCAAACCCAGGTAATGAAAATACTAAACTTTTACATTTCCTAGAGTTGGAATCGAACCTACATACTGTCGCGTTCAAAGTGGCACGCTTGTGCCTTTGCGCCACGACAGGCGTTTAATTAAAATCTTAGATGATTTAATTTAATGTATACCGTTGTATAAAATTCTTACATATTTTTTTAGGTAACTAAATAAACTTTATTGCGCTCTTTAACGTAGGTATAGTAAAGCACTAGAAAAAACATTGGCCAATACAAAATAAAATTTGGAATTTTCAAGCCCGAATTTTCCTTGCATGCTCAAAGTGTGTAGTACAGTATGTTCAGTGTAGCAAATATTTGTCGAGAAATGTAAATATTTCAGCTGGCGTGAGCACAAAATACGACTTTGGTCAGCCTGAGATGCGAATAAAATTCTTCTTGTATGTTTTAACATTTGAATAAAACAATAAAATTTTTGTAAAAGACAATTTAATAATATATATATTCTTTATTGCACTTAAACAACATAAAAGAAAGACAAACATAAAGTTTAGTACACAAAGGTGGACTTATCTCTAGAAGAGATCTCTACCAGTCAACCCGTGGAAGTGGATGAGTGCATAACAGCTAAATAGTAGAGGTAAAGGCAGCTGAATAACGTTACTTGACGTATTTGGAAGTTTATACTTAAAACCAAACTAAGTATTGTAAAAAAAGTATCTTTTTCTTCTTATTTGTATCGCTCTTGTCAGAGAGGTCGTGGTCAATACGTTGTTAATGGGGCAGGTATAGCTCGAAGTCATCCTGATGCATCATTATATAGGCCTGCCAACTCCAACTAGCAACTTTACTTAACGCATTAGAAACCTTCCTCCTGGTTTAGTACATTCTGCCTTGCCTGGACAACGAAGACCTTTAATAGAAAAGAAACGAAAAAATAGGATATAAAATAAAATAAGTACCCTTTAATTTTCATATTGCAGTGTGTGACTGTAACCTCTAAGGCTATGAGTTGTATTCCCCCTTGAGGAAATGTTGGCATGAATATTTTTTTATTTCCCCCCTTTCATAATAAAAACCGCGGCGTTGAGTTTCGCCACACACACAATGTCTGAACACTAGTATTCTTGACTTTTACACATTTTAATGAAAAAATTACGAACCTGAAAAAATACAGTTATTGCTTACTATACCTAATACCTATACCTAATACCTACACGTAATAAAATGTACTTATCTCTAATCCACACTCAAGAACATTGCTCCTTTAAATATCATTTTAGGTGTCTGGAAACTTAATTTCATTATCATTATCATAAATTACAATATAAGATAAGATGAGGTCGAATAACGTGCGTAGTTGAGATGTAAATGGGATTTCTAAAATTGCTTCATAACAAGGTTACTGTAGGTCGGTATGTACCAAATTCTGAATGTCATAGCACTTCGCTATGCAAATACTTGATTATTTTATATTATGTGCTTTCAAGTGAAATAAATAATATTGAGTTAATATTTATTTAGTAATATTTTTTTGCTATTTTTTATGTAATTCTAGCTAATATATTTTTTTATAGCTTCACGTTGTATCCCGCATATAAGAGGATAGGCAAAGGGAACCTGAGACACTCCGTTCTCTGTCAACATTTCCATTTCCCACTTTCCGCTGGATTGAGGCATTGTGTGCTGAGTGGCGGAACTTAACGCCGCGCTTTGCCTTGTTACCAAACCCAGGAAATGAATATACTAAACTTTTACATTTCCTGGAGTGGGAATCGAACCCACAACCTGCCGCGTTTACAGTCGCACGCTTATACCTCTGCGCCACGACAAGCGTACTGGCATTATGATGCACTATAGTTTAGTATAAAGAGTATATTCACAAACTGTTATAGTAAAGTTATGTTATTTTACTATTCTCACTAACGAAGCGCAGAATATTCGTTACAGCCGAGCGTAACGCTAATTAGTTTTATATGAACACTACGTACTCGCTAACGAGAATGATTCTAACTAAAATTCGTAGAAAATAATTGGTTGAATTACTAGTTTTTGTTATGTATGTCATAATATTCCATTAGTGAATGGTAGACAAAATTTACAATAATATTTATATATATTATTAACAATTTAAATTTACTAGTGTCCCCGTTGACGCATTAACATCGCGTTGTCTTTAGCAATGTATATGTTCACTTAATATAAACATGGTTGTCAAACCATGGTAACCATCATTTATTTTGATAATTTAATATACTTTTTATGCATAATTTAAAATAAGTGTTATCACTCTGCACTCCTCTATATAAACTACAAGTGTGCCAAATTTCATGCTCCTCCGTCCACGTAATTTTCGTGAAAAGGGGTCTAAAATTTTTACTTCACGTATTTATATATAGATTTTTTATTCTCATTGATCTGACTAATTTTGTGAAAATGGATATATGTATGTTTATCACTCTTTTAACCAAAAACTACTGAACAGAACTTGACAACTTTATATAATATAGCTCAGAGAGAATAAACTGCTTAATAATCCAAGGAGCCACCGTGCGGCTTTGCCTTACCACAGGAGGAATATACAAAGACATATAAATATTGATTCCCCCGAAAAATATTTAAGCCCGCACTGTGCTTGCAGTCATAATCTGCCCACTGCACCACTATGACTATTATACCCAATTTATTAAATGTATTGAAAAACGGTATATTACATGCAACAAATAATTTAATTAATACCAACAACTGTATAAAACCGAAGAACACCGATTTCAATTCATTTTTTCATAGCCACTCGTTAAAATCATAAATAATCTTTATTTCGAGCTAAACGTGTCAGACATGGCCGGTCGTCTGCGGTCTGCGGTCTACAACAGCGAAAATATTGGCATTCGTGTCGTTTCACCCGTATCCCTGGAACATAAGGTGAAAATTACAGTTAAATTAAAAGTTTTAATGAAATACTGGTGAAAATTCAGAATTTTCAGCTTTCAGCGTATTATTAGTGTCGAATTAGGATTTAAATTCATCTATAGATATTAGATTGAGACCTGTGGCGCAGAGACACAAGCGTGTGACTGTAAACGCGACAGGTTGTAGGTTCGATTGTGGTAAATAACAATATTTAGTATTTAATTAAAATAATATAGAATATTTTCATTTCGTTAATCTGGTGACAAAGCAAAGCGCGGTGTTGAGTTCTGCCAGCACAGTATGCGGTGGAGAGTGGGGTTAACACTCTCTAGTTCCCTTTTCCTAATTTCCTATGTGCGGGAAATTAGGCAAAGGGCACTTAGATTTATTAAAAAATGTTACACTTTTCTTTTTTTTTTTTTAACTTCACGCTATATCCCGCTTATAGCGGAGTAGGCAGAGGGAACCAGAGAACCTAGTGTTAAGACACTCCATTCTCTTTCAACATTTCCGTTTCCCACTTTCCGCCAAATTGAGGCACTGCGTGTTGAGTGGCGTGTTGAATGTTACTCGATTCTTACTATTATTGTTAGCAGCTGTACTTAGCCTGATCCTGCACTTACAATTAACTGGCAGGGTAGTGAGAGTTAACCTAATGTCAAGAAAATCCGTTCGCAGTTTTTTGCCTAAATTCACCTAACTTAACAAAAGAAACCTGAATAACCCAAGGTTAACCGACAGTGAAAATTACAAACTTCGAACCAATATTATTTTTCAGCATAAATCCTCGTCCACATAAATATGTTAATTAACTTTATTCAAATTGTTGTACTAAAATCTTTACTTTTTATCATTAAAATATACGTTAAACGATAACTTAAATTCTAAATTATGTAGAACCCTAAAAACACAATGTTATGGATGTGATATTTAAATTATGAATTAAATGTAAAAATCATATATAGTTACTATAACCCTTTTTATATAAAAAAATATAACCAAAGAACACATATTAAATGAAAATATTTTAACCGGATTAATCGCGTATATTTTAGTATTCGAAAATACATTTTTGGAAACCCGACGTTTCGAACACTTTACAGTAGTCCGTGGTCACAAGTAAAGTCTATCTGTGACGCGATTAATCCGGTTAAAATAGTTTCATTTAATACGTGTAATAATCGCGAACATCAGACAGCTCATTACAAAGAATATCACTTAAATTTTACTATACTGTTTTGTTAACTTCACACTATATCCCTCATATGGCAGGGCAAAAGGCAACCTGAGAACCTAATGTTAAGAAACTCCGTTCTCTTTTAACATTTCCATTTCCCACAATCTGCCGAATTGAAGCATTACGTGCTAAGTGGCGGAACTCAACGCCCTTATTTACTTATAAAATATAATACATTTTTATATTTTCGTAGTTATAGAGAGGAGCTAGTGTCAAAAGACTACGTTCTTCGCTTTCCGTCAAAACTTAAATCATTGCAGTGTTAAGGGTAGCGGTTCTCAATGCCGCGCTTGATATTATCAAAATGGAAAAACGAAAATAAACGTGTTATTCCTTTCCTGGGTTTGGTAACAAGGCAAAGCGCGACGTTGAGTTCCACCACTCAGCAAGCAATGCCTCAATTCGGCGGAAAGTGGCTTACCCAGCTATATGCGGGATACAGCGTGAAGCTATGTATATATTTATGTATGTATTTTCTTATTTCCTGTTTCTTCCAGCCACTATAGGACGAATATATCTACTCAATAAAACGCATTTTTAAAAATACAATAGAAAAGGTTATATATTCCACATGAACGAGTATAATCTTTACAATTCGTACAAAAGTCCCTTATCCATTACACACAAGTCATAAAGTCGCCTGCTAGAGCATTTCATTCCGACAAATATATATCCCAGGACAGGCCCTCGATGCAGTATACGTTGTGCTCACTAAATACGCAGGTTTATTATATATTTTATTTAGTTTGACGATTAGCAGGATAGACAGAGAAGAAGTGTCTCAACTCTAGAAGTTAAGACACTCTGGACTTTGCTTTCCGATCGAATTACGAGACATCACGTGTTGAGTGAACTTAACGTCGCGTTTTTTCCAACAAAAGCGGAGAAATTATAATAATTTAAATATGATCATTCTTCCTAGTGGAAATCGCATTCACAATCATCGCGTTCACAGTCAAACGCCGACCCATTGCGGCATCATGGCGTTATAGTTAGATAGGCTTATTTGTTTCCCTTACCAAACCTTTTGTGGAAATATTTAAGTTCTACACGCATTTTTATTTTAAATTTTAAAGGCATGTCGTGGCGCAAAGGCATATGCGTGCGACTGTAAGCGCGACAGGTTGTGCGTTCATTTCCCACTCCAAGAAATGTTCATCTTTTCATTTCCTGTTGAGTTCAGCCACTCAACACGCAATGTCTCAATTTGGCGGAAAGTGGGGAACAGAATTGTTTCAAGAGAATGGAGTGTCTTAACACTAGGTTCTCAGGTTCCCTCTGCGTACCTTGCTATATGCGGGATAATGCGTGAAGTTAAAAAAAAAATAACCAAACCTTTTGTGGAAATATTGAAATTCTAATTACTTTTTGTTTTATATGTATTTTAAAATCTGACGAGTAGCTTCTGAGTTATTCGTAATAATGTTAATTTATAGTGCATTTCCATTGAAGTCGTTTTTTTTAAATCCTAATTATTTCAAGACAGATTTCCACGATTTTTATACGTCAATAGCCCTGATTGTATGTTATAAAATAAAATAGTAAGAATTAAACTAAAGAAAATTATAGGTATCGATCATTTTAATATATTTTTTAAAATTTCTCTAGGTATATTAAATGTACGAATTAAAACGTTAATTTAGTGGCCACACCCAAAAAAGCTCTAATTTATTTTGTATAATCACGAGAGGAATCATAAATGAGGCGACACTGAGATCTTGGCAATTCTCTTTTTCACGATAATCGTGTACTTTTTACCGTTGGGATTAATTATCAGATGAAACCACTACATACATTATTAAGTTATACACTGCTTTCGTATAAAGCTTTTATTTAAGTACATATTTAAATGAAATATACCTATTACCTATCTAATGAACGTATTTAACGAATTTATCTTGTATAGATTATTTATAGTTAATACATACCTCATAACAATATGATGACGTTTTCAATTGTACGGAAACATTTATGATGACATTACAATATATATAAGGAAAGTCGACTTTTTTGTTAAGGGTTCAAAACCCCATAACTCCCTCCCTGTAAGGGTTAGAAACACAAAATTAAGTGTATATTTATTTAAGATAAAAAGTAGTATAAAACTGGTAAAATCAATTTGTTACACACCAGTGCAGCTTTTCTTAGCTTATCCATCTAGACTTTTGCGTTTTTACCAAACCTAAGAAATGAAAATACTAAATTTTACATTTCCTGGAGTGGGAATCGAACCCACAACCTGTCGTTTACAGCACGCTTGTCTCCTCCTTTTTTAAAGTCAGTTAAAAAAAGTGCTAATTTTAAACTTATGAAGTGACATAACAAATCGTCTGAGTTTAATTAAAGATGGCATCTAAGCGGATCATAATTAAAAATCTTATTTCCATTACAGATAATCAACATGATTTAATAGTTCACAAGCTTACCAAACCCAAATTTTTGGTATTTGGCTCGAGGACTTTCTTATATAACGTTAATAATCTACTTTTTCCAGCTCATCTATCTCATATCTTACGTATCTTTACCGCGTATGAAAACGACCTAGTGACGAGACACTCAGTTTTTCACTCTATTGTGTTTTTGCTTATAAATTCCGCAGCAGGCATGAATGGAATGATAAGTCAACTTGCATATATATTTTTTAAAGTATTATATTTAAATGCATAAAATATTATATATTTCTTTCTATCTCACGCTGTATTTTACACATAGCAGGGTAGGCAGAGGGAACCAGAGGGAACACTAGGTAGTGTTAGAGTGTATAAGCACTTTCACGTAACAACAAGTATTATAATGGCATTAAAATAAACTTACAAATGCCTTCTCCGCGAAATATGCAATTTTGACAACCACTATAAAAACTGCCTAATTTATTTTGCTAATTTATATTTTTTTTGTGAAAATTAATGAGACAATCATTACATAATTAAATTTTAATTTATAAGAACAACAACATTTTAAATGTGACTACATCCTTATAAATAAATATCTTTCAAAAATTACAGAACTCGACCACACACATCTCAAAAATGTTTTAAAAAACCGCAACTACATAAATTATTACTATAATTATATTTTCACTATTATGTCCTCGTATAAAATCGTAAAACGTAAAAATATCGTCATGTTTGTGTATTGGTAAAGATAAGCTTAATATACAATGCGGGCTTAGTATTTCATCTCAGTGAAGTGTAGGCTATGAAAAGATTAATAGTTATCCGCCCGGTTCGTGATGAGAATCACTTGGCCCCAAAACCTATACTACGATATGAGATCTTGACAGCTGTTATACAATCGATATAGCACGAGATTTGGGGAAGCTATTTACTATTTTTAACCGATTTCAAAAATTGAGGAGTTCACAGTTCAATTGTTTTTTTTTTGGTAACACTATTTACTTCTTACTGGATGATTTGGATGTTTTTTCTATATGAGAGTTAGTGCTTTTGATGTGATCGCATTTAAATTTAGCATAGATCTGATGAGTAGTTTATTAGTTATTTGTAATAATGTTACTTTTTAGTGCATTTTGTTGGAAGTCGATTTTCTTTTGTTAAATTCTAAATTAATTAAATTAATTAGAAATTCGAGCCAAATATAAAAATTATATAATTTGAAGTGCCTTTTTTTTGAATTCAGGTTGTTAATACAATTATTTAATTTTATTTTATAAGAACAACAATATGGCAAGAACATTATCTGTGCCTAAAGAAAAAAAATACAAATGAGATTCGAATTCACAACTATCGTGTTTTTATGGTTTCCATTTCCCGATCTCTTAAAGATTTCAGAATACTTCCCAACGTACGTATGCAAAATTTTAGGTTTCTAAATACAATAGTTTCTAGGTACAAGTGTCCGCTTATCTGCCAGTCACTAAGTGTGCAACGGTAGTCTTTTTTTAGCTTTACGCTGTATCCCGCAGATACCAGGGTAGACAGAGGGACAAAGGGGTAGACGTTCTCTTTTAATATTTCCGTTCCCCGCTTTCTGCCGAAATGACATTAGGTGTTGAGTTGTGGAACTCAACGCCGCGCTTTTCCTTGTCACCAGAGCGAAGAAATGAACATACATTATGTATTATTTAATATTTTCACTTCCTAAAGTGGGTATCGAACGCTGGTGCATCTACGACACGATAGGCCTTAAAGAACGAAAGAGTCTTTACATATTGTTATAACCGAATTCATATCAATTTCATACTTTTCAACGTATTTCCTTCATATGAAATAGTTGAAGCTCGTTTCCTTCAAATAATCAGAACAAGGCTATAGCAGAAGTTAGAGTACTTTTAAAACTTAAACGGTAAATCTGTCTCGAAGTTTTTTATTAAAACGCGACCAAATGCGAGTCCAGCTCGTGGAATTATTGTCCTGCTTTCTTTACTTTTACCGATACTGCCTTTTTAAACAATTTCAAAAAAGGCGTAGGCATTTTTTTTTAACTTCACGCTATATCCCGCATATAGCAGGGTAGGCAGAGGGAACCCGAGAACCTAATGTTAAGACACTCCGCTCTCTTACAACAATTCCGTTCCCCACTTTCCGCCGAATTGAGGGAGTGCGTGCTGAGTGGCGGAACTCAACGCTGCGCTTTGCCTTGTTACCAAATGCAGGAAATGAAAATACTAAGATTTCCTGGAGTGGGAATCGAACCCACGACCTGCCGCGTTTACAGTTGCACCCTTATGTCTCTGCGCCACGACAGGTGTTAAGGCAGAGGAACTAGAATCTAGTGTTAATATACTCCGTACTCTTGTAACATTTCCGTTCGCACTTTCCGCCGGATTGAGTTCTTATACGATGGTGACAATTTATTTTCACAAATTTCCACTCCCCAAAGATTATTCAAGAAGAACACCGTTTCAAATCCTACAACGTGCAAATTTTTATAATTTTTTAAAATAATTTTCTAAATATGAAACATATTTTTATTATTTCAAAGAAAAACGTAACAAAAATCCATCTTATTGTTTAATTAAGCTTGTCTATACAAACTCCAACTTATCAGAACGCATTTTTTCTTCCAGAAACTTTTTAATTGGGGCGAATTTTTAATTAGGAAAGTTCGCTTAATTTTTTCTTTCATGTCCATTTTTAACTTTTGTCAACGTTGACCTTTTAATTTTGCTGCTAGAAAAACAATTTTACTAACCTACTTTGTGCAGTATTAAATTTATTAAGAATATAAAGGAAGCTTTAATATCGAGCGTTACTCTTTAATTTTCCGCTTAGCCAGGTAGGCAGAGAGAATCTAAATCCAGACACTCCGTTCTCCAATTTCCGCCTGAAATCAAGACAATTACGTGTTCCCTACTATGTAATATACAACATAGTTTTTTTTTTTTAACTTCACGCTGTATCCCATATATATACATATATACATATATATGTATATATGTATATATGTATATATATGGGATACAGCG
>JAKGSA010000923.1:121507-161436 GCA_033558755.1 Philaethria dido
TGTCGTGGCGCAGAGGCAGAGGCGTGCGACTGTAAACGCGACAGGTTGTGGGTTCGATTCCCACTCCAGGAAATGTTAGTACTTTCAATTCCTGGGTTTGGTAACAAGGCAAAAACGCGGCGTTGAGTTCCGCCACTCAGCACGCAATGCCTCAATTCGGCGGAAAGTGGGGAACGGAATTGTTGTAAGAGAATGGAGTGTCTTAACACTAGGTTCTCTTGTCCCCTCTGCCTACCCCGCTACATGCGGGATACAGCGTGAAGTTGAAGTAGAACACCAAACTTCACTCCATAACCTAAAATCTACACGTCAGATCTTAACTAATTTTAAATGGGTCCACATCAGACGTACTAGCTATCATATAAAAAGAGAATCATCAAAATTGGTTCACTAAGTAAAAATTTATAAAGTAACACAGAAAAAAACACAACTTCCTCCTTTTTTGCAGTCCGTAAAAAATGTTTCTTTCAAATATAAAATAAATCTAACACGCGATATATTTATATGCACATAGATCTCTTACAAAGTATCAATCACGTACAATAACAGTTGAATTGTAAATTCAATTTCTCTTTCAATCGCCATATTCTTTTGAGATTAACATTAATAACTGCTATAAAATGTATCCCATTAAAAACATAGATGTAAAAAAGGCAGCCAAGTTCAATATTAACAACAGATCTTCATACAGATTGTCAACTGCGCCTTTACATGGGTACTTAAAAAATATATATATTTTTTAAGCAAGATTTAAAAAAAAATCAAATTAACCCTATATTATAGAATAATCATTAAAAGATAATTCTTTTAATGGCGCGAATGTGTTCATAGTTGAAAACATAATAAGTATATTAATACTTATTATGTTATATCTATGCATACACATACATACATAGCTTCACGCTGTATCCCGCATATAGCAGGGTAGGCAGAGGGTAGGGTAAGTATATTAATACTTATTATGTTTTCAACTATGAACACATTCGCGACATAATTATTATAAGTAAAAAAATAAATTAAAGCCTAGGCACACTTCCCAGCATGCGGTTACCCGCAACTGGGTTTCCCCACGGAGAAAAAAAAAAGGGTTTGCCTTTGCTAGTTTTCATATATAAATTATAATAGTAATGAAACATAGAAAATCTTTATGAAAAATAGCTTAATATGCTATGGTTATTTATTAACTTATAATGTGTATGGGCAATAAAGAATATTTGTAGTAATTTACATGTATTTTACATTTAATGAATGATCTAATAAAATTATAGTTTTTATTTTGTAGTTTCATATTTTCTAAAGACCTAGGAAAATCAAAGCTATCCAAATCAAATTCTAAGCTTTAATGTATATACTAACATTAATAAATTTCAAAATTATCTACAGAACTTGGCACCATTTGTACTTCTTACTGTTTTTTATAGATATATTCAAAATATCACTACACGCTTCGTGTAATATCATATTAGGCTGCTGCATCTCAAATAGAACTTGCCTGGACACGCGTCCGCGTGTCTAGATTGATGAAATCGCGTTTACTTTCTTTTATATATGTACTTATGACTTACGATGAGAATTGACGCATATCTTTCTCAGTCTAGTTAGTTACGAATTTACTTAACATATATATCTATGCATACACATATATACATAGCTTCACGCTGTATCCCGCATATAGCAGGGTAGGCAGAGGGAACCCAGTGTTAAAACACTCCGTTCACACATAATATACTAACTGACGCATGACCTGACGTTTTTTGTATTTGAATATTGGTTACACATATGTAATGTGTATGTATATAGCTTACGATGTATTTGGAGTTCTTTAAGACCTTGAAGCTCTCGTTCTCTTGAAACACAAAGCGCGGCATTGAGTTCCGTCACTTCACACGCAAATGTCTCAAATTCTGATGGAAATCGGCGAACGGAGTGTCTTGACACTAGGTTCTCTCTGACTACTTTTCTATCCGAGTTAAAGTATGAATCTGCTTTTTTAACAGTTTTTAAAATATGAAATTATTAGAACTAGTATCAACGTTGACGCTTAAAAACGCGTTGTCTTTAGTAATGTATATGTCACTTTGTATAAACATGGATGTCAAACCATGGTAGTGTGTGTATTATTTATTTTATTAATTTAATATACTTTTTATACGTAATTTTAAAAAATATTAGCATTCTGCACTCCTTCTCTATACAGGGTGTGGGGACTCGCCTTACGTTAAATGAAAACACCGTTTTAAGTACTCCTTGTAAACACGATACGATTATAAAATAAGAGTTTTTACTAAAAATGAAAAAGTGTTTTTTTCGAACAAAATAAATAATAAAATATTCGTTCAATGTATAATAAATTAATCAAACGCCATTTGTTACGTATGACGCAAGAGGACACTAACCTGTCAGAGCGGCAACGTCGCACGCCATCTCATTGAAGAAATCGAGTGTTGGGTAAGGGCGATAACGGGTGAACAGATGTTAACACTAAGCACCACTGTCTTTAATTTTACACAAACTCACATTTATTATTCTAACTAATAACTAATTAAAATTTAAATTTCAAAAGTCACTGATAGTTCTCGTGGCGAAGTACGATGTTGACGTGGGGCTACGGTTTGATCTTCGCGTTCTCGTTCTACCGCCATTACAAATGTACGACCATAAAAATGGCATCTACAAGTAGAACCATACCTTTCCCGATATGTCCGTATTGCGAGAGTTCCATTTTAATGATATTCTCCATAAATCAAAATCATATCAGTGTATTTCGCAGAAGTATACTTAACATGCGCCATTATTAAAAAACAAACAAACTAAATAAGGAAGAAACACTCGTCTAGTTTTGTGTGACGAAAATAAATTAAATATTAACATAAAACAACGACAATAATAAAAGAAATGAAATAATTTGATAAAGTCACAGGACGAACGACGCGTAAGTATAACTACTTCTGTTACTAAGCGATGTACGCAGCGCGGTGCACGACTGACGACACTAAGAACTAACCCGAAGTTCCAAATATTGGCATTTCTCTTTCCGCTAAGTATAAATAAGCAAAACACAAACATTTATTACAATTTGATTTCTAATTTTGATTAATGTCTATTAAGAAATTTTAAAATGTTTTATGACTTGATCTAAAAGTCTAAATTATATTTTTCATTCAAGAATTAATCTTTATTCAATGTAAAAAATATTTGTTATGACTATGCTATTCCTTTTTTCACGGTCAAGGTTATTGTTAATATGCTATTCCCTTCTAACATTATGCCATTTCATTCTGTCATGGTCAAGGTCAAAAAAAGGATAACATAGCTTAAAATTATCAGCTGTCTCAATTTTATTTGTAAATGTATTTATGGGTTTGTAATTCCATTTTTTTATTTATAAGCGCAATTGAAAATTCGATGTATCTGTAAGAAAGCCATTACATGAAAAGGAACATCAAGCTAAATCGACTTTAAATGGATATTCTTCTAGTCCATAACTTTTTTATAATTGCGGCTATAAATAATCTAGTAATTATTATAACAATTATTTATGCACTACTTATTCGATATTTTTAAAATAAAAATATGAATCGTCCATAAATAATTGATTTAAATATTGTAACTTAAAATGGTAGCATTCTACTCTGTGGTCCGTCGTCGTCGCCTTCCATCTTTCCCGCCAATTTCTTTTAAATTTAAATGTTGCTAATCGGTCAAATAAGTGGGTAATAAATTCCACAGACAATTAAAATCGATTTCCATATAATTGTGGAAATCGATTTTATAAAATATCATGTTATGAGAATAATTTCTTACATGATATTTTTTAATAAAAAATAATTTACCAAAATTTTAAAGCATAACAAAGTAAATAAAATGAATATGAGTTCGTTTGTTGTAACCTCGTTCATTCGTTTTCTCGCTCTTTCACTTTAAGGTAAAAGTTATCATTAATATCTACCTGATTTTAATGGATTTTTTATTATAAAAGTATTAAATAAAAAATTCCTGTAATTATTTTTAATAGTAAATAATTACTTAAAATAATTAAAAAAGTAGATACTATTTAATAGAAATAACCTAGTATATCGATTCTTAAAAATCGATATACTAGGTTATCCTAGTATATCGATTTGTAATTATCTGTGTAAGTCAGTTGTCTTTTACATGTCAAGGTCAACATGCGACTGGGTTTTGCTTATTTACATTATTTTTGTTCAATTTCACAGTTTGTGTTAGTCAAAATTATTATTACTGTTAAAATTTCTGAAAGTTAACTTACTGATACGTGATGTGTATGAGTTATAATTATTGTCGAGTGAATTATGAAGTGGATATTACTTTATACTATTGTAGTGTTAAAAAGCAAAACACAGAATCTGAAACTTAGTTTATGGACTATTTATGTAAAGAACATTAATAGAGCAGAATATTTATGTTAAAAACTGTAAGTAAAACGTGTTTCTAACGATGAGAATCTAAAATGAATGAAATCAATCTGTGATTACCATTATCGCTTATAATTTTTAAGTAAGTTTTTAAGAGCTGTGGTAACGTTAGTTCTTTTTTTTTTAAATAATTTAATAGGAACTGAGATAATATGACTGTCTAAAACCCCATCTAAATCCTCTTCAGAGTAATGTGATTATTTTATTATAAACAAAAGACCCGTGCGTGAAAGAGAAAGAGATATCTGTCAAGAATATTTTTTATGAATGAAAAATGGAAGATCGGCAACGTATAATAGTATTTTAGTAGTACTAGATAATACGTCATCGGTGCGTAATACAGAACGGTTAAAAATCGGGAATCGAAAATACTAGTCCTGCACCTAAACCGTAGACATGCCTTGATTGATACTAAGTGTATGGTTTTGTAGTATTGTACTCTACATGTGGTGGACCTAAATGTAAGATGAACATTCACACCCTGTATAAGTGTGCCAAGTTTCATGCTCCTCCGTCCGCGTAATTTTCATAAAAAGGGATCCAAAGTTTTTGCTTCACGTATTTATATAGATATAAGATTTCCGGTACATTTTGTTCTCAAAAATATCAAGGCTATACAAATAAAATAGCAATTGCTAAAATAACTAGCCAAAAAAATAGTTTAAGCAATAAAATGTGCTAAAGTGCGTGTAGATTCAAAGGTCATTGAAAGCGTATCATATTAACCGAATACTTTACCCAATATCTAATACTATTTCCAATTTTATATACGTTTCATCATATATCAAAATATAATTATGCGCCTATCGTGGCGCAGAGGTATAAGCTTGCGGTTGTAAGCGCGACAGGTTGTGGGTTCGATTACTACTCCAGGAAATGTAAAAATTCAGTAATTTCTTTTCGTGAGTTTGGTAACAAGGCAAAACGCAGCGTTGAGTTTCACCACTTAGCACGCAATTCTTCAATTCGGCGGAAAGTGGGGAACGGTGTGTCTTAACACTAAGTTCTCAGGCTTCCTCTGTCTACCTTGCTATATGTGGGATTGAGCGTGAAGCTAACAAAAAAAAATAGTTATAATATGTAGCGAATTCCTTTAGTTCCTACATTATTTGTAATCATATTAATAGTACCTGTTATCATGTTAGCCTGGACTACAATATGCAAAATATCTTTTTTTTTCCTTTATATTGGAATTTTGAGAAATCTTCTCTTAATGCTCGCCCAAGGAACTTATGTACTAACTTCAAACAAACTTTATCTCCCTACGGCTAGTATTTTCGATTGTACGATTTCTGACGCTCACTAAGTACGCAAAAGTTTTATATATATACGAGTCTCGTATATAGATAATCTGAATATATTTAAAATATTTTGATTACATTCATAAATTTGATCGACTTAAATATCGCCATATTTTCTTTGGCAATCCCAAAAAATTGAAAAAGGTGAACAACAAAAAATATTACACAAAGATCTTCATAGAAATAGCATATTAACTCTCTAATCTAATAACGAAACCCAAAAACATCAAAACCAAACTCTCACTTTCACACACAAAATTCACGATTACCTAGTAAAAAATATTTTTCTCCCGTCTTTTTATCATCATGATTACATTATGTAAACATTACAATGCTTTTTTGAAGCAAGTCATTTCCTTGCGCCGAGTCAATTGGGAACTGTCAATCACATAAAAAACACGAATCATGGACCATAGTACATCTCTACAAATTAATATGAATCATTTTTTTTTTAACTTCACGCTGTATCCCGCAAATAGCAGGGTAGGCAGAGGGAATCTGAGAATCTAGAGTTAAGACACTCCGTTCTCTTTCAACAAATCCGTTCCCCACTTTCCGCCAGATTGAGGCATTGCGTGTTGAGTGGCGGAACTCAACGCCGCGCTTTGCCTTTTTACCAAACCCAGAAAATGAAAATACTTCATTTCCTGGAGTAAGAATCGAACCCACAATCTTTTGCGCTTTGCAGTCGCACACTTATGCCTCTGCGCCACAACAGGCTTTTTAGAATCATCTATCATCATTATATAGATGTATCTTTCATTTGTCATTAATTATGCTTAACCAATTTTAAAAAAGAAGGTTCCCATTCTAATGTTTTTTTTTTAATTTGTGTTACTGTATTATTTTTTACTTGATGGACCAATTTTGATGATTTTTTTTTTATATGATAGCTAGTACTTTTGATATGATCCCATTTAAATTAAATATGATGAGTAGTTTTTGAGTTATTCGTAATAATGTTACTTTTTAGTGCATTTTTCATTAAAATCTTAATTGATTAAAATTATTTTTACCCCGCACTGGTGCGTGACGTTAAGTCACTCAATATAGATTATATCGATTTTCGTTGGTAACTGAACAAAAGAGTGTTTTAATACTAGGTTCTCTCTGCTTAAGCTAAGCAAGAGTTAACGTGAAGCTGTATAAAAATTCTTAAAACTTTTTTTGTCTTCTTGCTCTTTCGACATACAATGTAGGCAAAAAAGTACATGGAAGATTATTCAACAATGAAAAAAAATGTACTAAACAAATTTTATTCAAAGAAAACAGGTATGAATCATATGTTAGATATATACAAGGATAGGATATATAATGTATTTTTGTGGATATATGATATATAATACAATAATGTATTTTTTTTAGCCTCATGTTTTATTCTGCATGGCAATCAGAGAGAACTTTCACTTCATTGCCACTTTTCACCCATGTTAGAAAAATTACGTGCTGAGTGGCGGAACTAAACGCCACGTTTTGTCTTACCATAGCGGAAAAATGAAAATAAGTTAAATATTCCCTTGAGTAGGAATCGAACTCACAACCAATCGTTTTAACTTAAATAAATTGTTCCGGTGTTATTACGCAAAACGCACATAGCAATGTCTCTTAAGTACAAATAGTAGCTTTTATTTTTCTAAAATTAAAATGTTTAATATTTAACTTTTAATGAAAATATCACCATCATGGTACAGTAGAACAGTGTCTGACTGTATACATAATTGGTTTTGGATTCTATTTCCATTGGGAAACTAATTACATTAAAACTGTTTTCATTTCTCCGTTCTGGTAAAACGATGCGCGTCGTTGACTTTTTACTAAGTAAGCAATATCTCGATTCGGGCGGAAGGTAAGAAACAGTGAGCGTGATGCTAAAAAAAATTATACAAATATTAATTTAAAGATAAAATATTTTAAAAATTAGGAATAAAAAACAAGAAAACTGACTTCAAATAAAATGCGTTAAAACGTTAAATTATTACGAATAACTCAAAAACCACTCGTCAAATCTTAACTAAATTTAAATAGGACCACACCAAAAGTGCTAGCAATCATATAAAAAATTTCCATCTAATTGGTATAGTTTAAGTGCAATAAAGTATTACTATTATTATCAGTATTGGTTCACCTAGTAAAAAGTTAAGCCACAAAAAAACTGTCGAATTGAAAACCTCATTCCTTTTTGACGTAGGGTAATAAATATTTTACATTCCTTGCACTTCGTTGTTAAAAAACTAACCCAACGTCTTATAATTTTCCCAGCAAACCACATTTTATTTTAATTTCATACCTTACTGGTAGAGGAGGGAGCCGGAAGGCAATTAAGTCACATAGACTTACGCGACTTACATATATACTAAAACATGATGTAATAAATACTAAAAAGGCTCTGGATGAAAGTACAGTATAAACTGGTAGACTATTTAGGTAAGATTCATCTCATTTTATAAAACGGCTTTTTAAGGCATTTCTCAGATCTTAGATTTTATCATTAGAATTGCAAGAAATATTATTTTATTGGTAACGTATATTTAAAGAAAATTAATTTAAAACAACCCCTTTACGCTTTATCTCGTATAACAGGGTAGTTAGAGAGACACTTCTACTGTTAAGACGCTCCGTTCCACGTTTTCCGCATGAATTTGAGACATTGCGTGATAAATAGCGGAACTAAACGCCGCGTTTTGTCTTAGTAGAGTGGACAAATGAAAATAATTTAAACATTATCATTTCCCTGCGCAAGAATCGAACCCACAATCAATAGCATTTACAGTCAGACGCCACGATGACCTCTATAAACAAATTAATTAATTAGTTGATTAATTTATTAATTATTGATTTTAAAATTGTGATAATAATTATAATTATGAAAAATAACCAAATGAAGAAATGATTTTATTAAAAACCTGAAATTTGGCATGTATCTTTTTGGGGAGTATAGGGGAGAACTATTTCCAGATTTCCCATAATTTCCATTTCGGGATTTCCCATAATTCTTACGTTAAAGGAAGGAAATATGAATTTAGTTTTTATATTCCACGCAAACAAAGTCGCGAGTTAAAGCTAATATTAAACGCTTGCACTACTAAGTTACAACGTACATCCGAAACTATTGGCCAAACTATTATATAGAAAGCTGAAATTTGGTAAATAGATTCCTTAGGGAGTTTGGGGGAGCAATAACAGAGAATTTCTAGAAATACCTACCATTATGGGAAGACTGTTTCTTATCCACGTTTCCATTTTAGGTTTTGTTTTACACGCAAACAAAGTCGTGGGATACAACTACACGTAAAAGAAACTTTTTTCTAAGACTGATTTGAATCCATCTGGCACGTTCGAAACGCCATAATAAAAGGACTGGACTGATTAAAATCTACAATCAATCGGACACGTCCTAAGTACGCCATGATGGTGTTTTATTTTATTAATGTTTATTTTTTATTTAACTAAAACTTTCACAATCTTTATTTAAATACAGTGTTTTTTTAATGTCACTGATTGAGAGTAACTTTCTAAATATTTTTTTTTTAACTTCACGCTGTAACCTGCATATAGCAGGGTAAGCAGAGGGAACCAGAGAACCTAGCGTTAACACACTCCATTCTCTTTCTTCAACAATTCCGTTCCCCACTTTCCGACGAATTGAGGCAAAAATAAAATTTAAAAAGTTTACTTGAATAAAACAAGAAAATCTGTGTAAGTTTAAGGATAAGTAATAAAATAAAATTTTGGGATAGTTAAAAAAAAATTAAATATAAAGCCTTATTCAATATTTATGTTTAATAAATATATAAACAGGCTATATATAAACAAGACGACAAAGTGAACAAAACGCAGTGTTAGGTTCTACCATTGCGCCTATGAAAAAATTTATTACTTATTAGTGGATGTGTTTATTTCACAATTCTGCACATGTTTTATGAAGCTAACATACTAATCATTACAAATAGATTCTAAAAAATCAACGGGTTACACACCAGGAATGTCGGCAGAAGTGAAAACTTGAATATTAACATTGTAAAGTTTTTAATAATTTGGAATTGTTAGGGAATAATTTTGCATGAATTCCTTTAATAATTTATACAAAAAATCTATAATTTATGATGTAAAATACAATATTCATTTATTGCGCTATCGTACACAAAGATGACAATTTCGTCTTACGAATTTTCGAACAGATCACGTGACCTGATGCGAGTTTAATATTTTTTAACATTTTTTATTACCAAAAGCGCACATCGCCACTAAAGAAGTGTTTTTTTTAACTTTATGCTGTATTCCGCATATAGAGGGGTAGGCAGAAGGAACTAGAGAACGTAGTGTTAAGACACTCCATTTTCTTTCAACATTTCCGTTCCCCACTTTCCGCCAAATTGAGGCATTGCATGTTGAGTGGCGGAACTCAACGCCGCGCTTTGCCTTGTTACCAAACCCAAGAAATGAAAATACTAAATTTTACATTTCCTGGAGTGAGAACCGAACCCACAACCTGTCGCGTTTACAGTCGCGCGCTTGTGCGAAAGAAGTTCACTTTAAAAATTGGCCTCTTCTCATATACTAACATACACAATTATTCTACAATACAACCATTAAGCAAGTATTACGTACCCTTCATCTGACATTACATATTGCCTGCAACAATTAATACCTGTACTAAAACTTTATGTATAGTGTTCATTTTCGCAACTTTAACTATCACGGCGTTACAAATTTATATAACGTTTTGAAATAGTATAACTCTAGTACATCTTATAGCCGGCACAAATAACGCATTATTTTTTGTATCTTTACGCCTTTACCTAAATGGCAAAATAAGGTAGAGATAACCTAGTACATTTTTATTTCGTTGCAATGGTAACAAAGTGCGGCGTTGAGTTCCGCCAAGCCAATCAACACACAATGTCACGATTTCAAGCGGAAAGAGAAGAATGGCATATTATAAAACGAGTTTTGTATCGGTCCCTACTAGTTTATTTCCCTTTCTCTGTTCTTGTATCTTACCAGCCTTATCTTATAAAATAAAGCGCGGCGTTGAGTTCCGCCATTCAACACGCAATGCCTCAATTTGGCGGAAAGTGGGGAACGGAAATGTTGAAAGAAAATGGAGTATCTTAACACTAAGTTCTCGCAATGTCTTTGATTCGTGTGAAAGAAGGACAGTGTGTCTTCATACGAGGTTTCGCTCTGTGTGCCATGCAGGATAAATCGAGAATCTGAATCTGAACCTAGTCTGAGTAGACTGTTAAATTCTGTCGCCTTTTGAGTAAAAGGCGACAGAATTTAACAGCGCAGCGTTGAGTTCCGCCATTCAGCACGCAATGTCTCAAGTCGGCGGAAAGTGGAGAACGAAAATGTTGGTAGAACGGAGTGTCTTAAATCTAGGTTTTCAAGTTTCCTTTGCCTACCCTGCAGCGTGTAGCTAAAAAAAAAAGTGAGCCATCACAGGACGCCTGGCAGATGTGAAACACTATGGTCGTACAAGTAAAAATAAAAGACGGTATTACTACTAATTATAGCATAATGGAAAAAAAATGTAAATATATATTTTTTTTTTCAAGTAAAATACTGGTTATGTGTACAGTGTACAGTGGTAAACAACAGCGTCGAGCTAAGTGAGGAGGGAGTAGTACAGTCGGTTACGGATAGCGACACGTCACCACACTGTACACTCTACTACAGATAAACTATATATATATATATATATATATATATATATATAGTTTATCTGTAGTAGATTGTATGAGTACCTTAGAATAGCGTCGTGCCCGTCGCCACGGCAAGCGTCGCCACGTCAACGATCCGTTTTATACTCGCACCAAAAAATCGAACCTATAACTATCGCGTGAACACTCTCTACTTCCCAAATGCGCCACGACACAATATATTCCATTATATTGTATCAAATCACGAATTTCTCAATATCGAATGCTCACAAAGTGCGTGCAGTTTTTTTCCGGTTCAAGCCATTACCTCCAATTATATCGATTAATCGTCAGCTCTTGGGAAAAGTCATGTGTCAAAACCGTTAATTCTATCGAGAGTTTTATTTTAGTCAGTTTGTTAAATGGCATTGTTATGTTTTTTTACCACAAACTATTTTATGGCTCAACTATTTTATTTATGACATACATTTTCTAACTAAATGACTATTTTAAGGCAGTGACTACAGGTATTAATTCTATTCGAAGCCTTCATTAATACTTTCCGCGGTCTAGTTAAACAAAACGTAACGTTAAATTATCAATTAGCTATTTCTTCTATTTTTATGACAAAATTGAATTAATATAAGTATATTCTTACTTAGAAACCGTATAAAAATTAAAAATATTTAATAATAAATAGCATTCTCTCTTGCCAAATGATTTTTCTTAGAAATAATCTTTGGGTAGCAGAAATTTGTAAAAATCTCTCTACAGAAATGCTAACAACATAAGTTTGACAAGCGTATAAGAATTTCGACACAGCCGGATATAGAATGCATGACTTAACGGTCAGAGCACTTGGACGGCTTCCAAGAGGCGCAGGTTCGAGTCCCGCTAGGTTCAAATTTTTATACGTTTTCTAAATATGTTTTTCGTTTACTAAGTGCATGATTACCACTTTAAAGCTTATACTTAAAAAGATTTTTTTTGTTCCTTCATTCATTGTAAAATCAAATATCGACATTTTGCTAACAACAAAGAATGAATAAGTTTATTATTGCATTCACTTTTCTTTTTGTAACGTGAATGATTGGGCTTAGGAAAATACTACTAAATTCTCCACTCCCTGATTATTTAATGTCAATATTAACGGTAAGACACGTCTCGGCTGTAACTAATACGTTAGTTAAACTATCAATTTCTACTGTAACAATGAAAATAAAAGGAAATCACGAATAAGTCTACAATAAGTTCAAATATTATCGTTTAAGTTATACTATTTAGTATTCAGAGTATAACTGAAACGTCTAAATATAAGTTCTTAGCCCACTTTACACTCGATGTCTCTCATCTATATATAAATACGTGAAGACAAAACTTTGTACCCCTTTTTACGAAAATTACGCGAACGGAGGACCATTAAACTTAGCACACTTAAAATTTATATAGAGAAGGAGTGCAGAATGCTTGAATGAATTATTTTTTTAAAATAATGCATAAAAGTATATTAAATTATAAAATTAATAAAATAAATTTTACACACACTACCATGGTTTAAAAAGTAGAGAATTTTGTCAAACTATAAAACATATTATCCTACGTTTCATAACTAAATCATAAAGCTCTACCAAGATCTCTGGTAAAGCCAGAGGCCCATGAGTCAATAAAAAAATGTAAAGTATTTAATAAAATTGTAATAGCTCGCGATTGTAAACGCGACAGGTTGTGGGTTCGATTCCCACTCCAGGAAATGTTAGTCTTTTCATTTCCTGGGTTTGGCAACAAGGCAAAGTGCGTCGTTGAGTTTCGCCACTCAGCACGCAATGCTTCAATTCGGCGGAAAGTGGGGAACAGAATTGTTGTAAGAGAACGAAGTGTCTTAACACTAGGTTCTCAAGTTCGCTCTGCCTACCCTGCTATATGCGGGATACAGCGTGAAGTTAAAAAAAAATGTTAATAACAATCAAATTTTGGACAAAACGGTATCATTCTAACATATTATAAAAATTATTATAGCAAGAAATGAGCCGCGCGATAGCACTCAGAATCAGTCGCGGGTAATAAAGGCTGACAAATTCAACCGATATTTCTGCCTTGTTACTCTTCTGATTTCCTTTTTCATTATTATACTCGTATTGTAACCTAAATGAAAATTGTATTTATTGGTAATAGCTTAGATTTAGTTTCTAGATGTAGATGCAATATAACTTACTCGTATTGTATAATATTATATCATAATTTAAAAAGGCGAAATTTTATATGATTTTTTTTAAATTAGTAATAATAATAACTTTAACAGTACTGTTATAGGCGCGGGTACAAATTCTATTAAAAAATCTTTTTTTTTCCATTGAATTGGGAACCTTCTGGAAGGCTGTATACTTTTATATAACTTTTTACTGAGTCAACCAATTTTGATATTTTTTATATGTATATAGTTTAGAGCTTCTGATGTTGGTTATTCAATTTTTTAAATTTAGTTAAGATTGGACGAGTAGTTTTTGAGTTATCCGTAACAATTGTATTTTTGATACAATTTATTTGAAGTCGATTTTCTATTTTAATTAAAAATTTAATTATTATAAAATCAATATCTTTATAATTCAAAGCATTTACACAACTTTTTAAGTACTTGTAACTAACACAATCAATTAAAAAGTTCTCACGATTATTTAACACTAAATGCTTATCGTTATATAATAGCTAAAATATCTACTTTTTAATAAATTTTAACCTATGTTTTATTCATATGTATAAGCTATATTACTGTAAGGTTGTGGGTGCGATTCCCACTCTAGGAAATGAAAATATTAAATATTTGTAATAATGAAATGTGAATAATATTTTTTTTTTAACTTTACGCTGTAACCCACATATAGCAGAGTAGGCAGAGGGAACCAGAGAACCTAGTGTTAAGACACTCCATTCTCTTTCAACAATTCCGTTCCTTACTTTCCGCCGAATTGAGGCATTGCGTGTTGAGTAGCGGAACTCAACGCCGCGCTTTGTCTTGTTACCATACCCAAGAAATGAAAATACAAAATTTTACATTTCCTGGAGTGGGAATCGAACCCACAATCTGTCGCGTTTACAGTCGCACGCTTGTGCCTCTGCGCCACGACAGGCTAAATTGAATTATTTAATAATAACTAATATTTAATATTCACTTTGGTCACAATGCAAAGCGCGGCATTGAGTTTAGCCACTCAGCACGCAATGCCTCAATTCGGCGGAAAGTGGGGATGGAAATGTTAAGAGAACGTAGTGTCTTAACACTATGTTCTCAAATTCCCTCTGCTAAGTACTGGATACAGCGTGAAGCTAAAAAAAACGAGTTCCAAACCTCACAAAAATTGTCATTTATAACATTAGTACAATATTGTTTATCCAATAAAATAATAACACAATTACGTTTTTCGATCACAAAAACGTATATTGCAATTTAAATAACTATTTTAAATTTTAAAATAGCTATGAATTTTCCAATTTATTTTTATAATTGTTATATTTTATCTTCTATTAATATTTTGTATTTTATCAGTTTTCATAGATACATATACATGATGTTTTCTTTTTTTTTTTAACTTCACGCTGTATCCCGCATGTAGCGGGGTAGGTAGAGGGAACCAGAGAACCTAGTGTTAAGACACTCCATTCTATTTCAACAATTCCGTTCCCCACTATGATGATGTTTTCATTAGACACAAATGCTATTGACAAAGTGGGTAGTATATAATTACCCTTTTTGTAATGATTTCACACTCGGCAGCATTTTATTCTTTACTTGCCTTCACAACAGAGAATTTTAACACTATTTTCTAATTATCGTACCAGGCATGAATAAGCTAATAAGTTGAATGTAGATACTTTTCAAGGCATACATTCTTAAGATTAGGTTTCTCTGTAATAAATACTTTTTTAAATACTTTTTTGTCTGAAATTATTTGATTTATTTATTATTTTTTTATTATGTCATTTAATTATCCTATAAATAAAACAAGTCCTACCAATTATAAATATTTATAAATTTGTATATATTCAATTCGACTTATTAACGTATTCACGCCTGGTACAGATTCGATGTTTCATTTTGTTATAATACAGAAGGAAGGTCTAGACTTAGACTAATTTTAAAAAATATTTCCTTTGTTTACAATCAAACGCTGTTCTACTGTGCAGTAGAACAGCGTTTGATTGTAAACGCGATTGCTTGCGGGTTCGATTCCTATGCGGGGAAGTTATTATTTCTATATTATTAAGAAGTTATTATTTCTATATTATACATATTCTTGACACCAGGTTCTCTCTAACTACCTTATTATGCCGGATAAAGCGAGAAGCTACTTTCTTTTCATCTTTCTATCGATTTGGAAATTAACCCACTACCACTAGATTGTTTGTAAACTTAAAATTTAGCCTTGTTACCAAACCCAGGAAATAAACATACTAAACTTTTACATTTCCTGAAGTGAGAATCGAACCCACAACCTGTCGCGTTTACAATCGCACGCTTGTTCCGTGAGAAGTAATTAATTGTTTACGTTAGCTAACTGTTTTTATAAAACGGTTCCCCCATACCAGCATGGTTTAGATTAACACCGTATGCATTAATGAAGTATGATAAGCATATTTAAGCTTTTTTAATAAATAAAATATTTATATATCTGTTGCGAGCGTCAATAAGGTGATAAATCGAAATTGCATGTATTTAAGATCAAATATTTTCTTTTAACGCCTATCGTGGCGCAGAGGCACAAGCGTGCGGCTGTAAACGTGACCGGTTGTGGGTTCGATTCCCACTCCAGGAAATGAGAAATGCCATTTCCTAGAGGTTTGGTAACAAGGCTAAACGCGGCGTTGAGTTCCGCCACTCAGCACGTAATGCTTGAAGCATTACGTGCTGAGTGGCGTGGAGTTCGACGTAAAGATGGGAACGGAGTGTCTCAACACTAGGTTCCCTCTGCCTACCCTGCTATATGAGGTATACAGCGTGAAGCTATGTATGTATGTATTTTCTTTTAGGTTCACGTGATATGCAGGAGCACATAGCAGAGTAGAGAGACATTAACATTTCCGTTCCCCACTTTCCGCCGAATTGAGGTATTGCGTGTTGAGTGGCGGAACTCTACGTGGCACTTTGTCTTTTTACTAGAGCGACGAAATGAAAATACTAAATAGAATTAATATTTTCATTTCCTGGAGTAGGAATCGAACCCACACTCAAGTATTTTTAATTTTAATTCTATATTTCCTTCTGTTTCTAAAAGATTCTGTTGTTAAAAATATACTTATTTACCTAAAAGCATGGAATCATTTATTTACCAAATAAATAGAGCCATCTATTATATATTTTTTAAAAAGTATATGGAAATCGACTTATCAGTATATTCACGCCTTTTACGAATTTAATCAGGCGATTAAATATATACTCTACATTTCTAGAACATATAAGGGCATACAATCATAGAAGTGGAATACTATAAAACTTTTATTATATAGGAGAATTCATACAAACGCGTCCTCAAAACACGATATTCAAATTAAGATTTGAGATGAAACATTCGCCATGGGAATGGTTATCCTTGGGATGACTAGCTATATGATACTATAAAGATATTTTTTTAATAGTTATTTAGTTGTTTAATGTTCTATTGCTATACTTTATATAGTAAATATGCTAATATTTTTAATATACATATTTGATAATTATTTATTACAAATGCATTTTATTCAAAAAAAATATAACACTCATGTTAATTCAATCAGGTTATAAATATACAAACTCAAGATATATTGATTTCTGACACATTTTCATTATTAAATAAATAATTTTTAATCAAGGTAAAGAATTCCTTTTTTTAAGATGTAGATAATCATTTATTGTTCGGTTATCATATTATGTCGTCATTCGAGATGTGTTAGTTCTGGAAAACAAAATTTAGGAAATGCATGAATATAGCAAATAAATAAACTTTTCTACATTCTGCTACAATTGTTAATTAATACATATAAAAATATAATATTATAAACAACAGACCATCAGACCTCCCGTAAGAAGCAGGTATCCCAGTAGTTAGGTGGTAAGAGGTTCGTCCTCCGTCTGGCTCACGACCACTATCATGTCAAAGACGAACCGCAAAATATCTAATAATGTGTTCCGGTTCGATGTCATATAAGCCAGGTTTTCCTCTTTCCCACCCATCCTTTCCCCAAAATGTGGTGGTACCGATAGCGGACTATTACATAGTCCCCCCCCTTCCATTTAAATCCTCTAGGTCACAACGCATCTGCAACATCTCTGGTGTTGTAGATGTCCATAGGCGAAGGTAACCACTTACCATCAGGTAGTCCTTCTGCTCGTTTGCCATCCGTTTTCCATAAAAAATCAAAATCAATACATAATGACTTATTTCATTAAAGAAGTGCATAGTTAGATGCTCTCTGACTATCCACCATGCTATGCGGAAAAAGATTTGAAACAACCAAAAACCCATACAAAAACATTAAATATATTTAATTACACGCTATTTGAATTTTTCGGTGGACGCCTACCACAATCCGAGTTTACTTTTACCGCCGTACATAAACAGAAACAATGAGTTCATTCTGAGAACAATTTACATTTAGTGCCTGCACGATCGTGTTTATTACGTTCTTTAAACAATGTTATTTCTTCTATTAAGTAACTTTTAATTTTTTTTTCTATTATAATTTTAGGTATTATGATGTAATAATGCGAATATGTTGCGTACAACTTATATGGGTTTCTTTGAAGTATAGGTACTTATGTAGGTAAAGTGAATCTAGTTTAAACACTTTTGACACACTTAAAAACGTGTTTTGTTCAATGATAGGTTTGCGCACACACTGCGCTTTGTATAGTCGTTACCGTGGAAGAATATTAACATAAGCGTCTCTGTGAATAGGATTCGAACCCATATCTATTGTGCTCAAACAAAAACACTGTTAATAGTACTATGAGGGCGTTAAGATTTTTTTAATGTTTTTTTTTAGCTTCGCGCTGTATCCCGCAAATAGCAGGGTAAGCGGAGGACACCTAAGAGTCTAGTGTTAAGACACTCCGTTAAGATGAGTATCCAATTGTAATATAAATTTGACTGTAATTTTACGGTTACCTACAAAACAATACAAACCATATACAAATACTGTGAGTAATATCGAAAAAGTAAACAGATCGATATGACTTAACTTTGCATACGAGTATATGCTTCTCTTAATAATTACATATCTATGGATTATGAATTATACTTCTGTTCTAGACCTTGTTAAATAATAGAAGAAATGATTATAAATGCAGAAAAATGCTAACAAAAGGTACGGACCATGTGTCCCAAGTAAGTGAAGAAAAACATAAAAAAAGTTGTATTGAGTAGTAAAATATTATATAACATATAATTTAAAAAAATATTATAGCATATAATATATATGTGCACAAACAACAAACAACAAAATTAATTCAACAACTAACTTCATGCTTTATCCCTAGCGGGGTAGTCAGAGAGAACGGAGCGTCAGACGCTACGGTCTCTGCATACCTCTTTCGCCTCGTCCACATTCATTAACCTCTACATACATGCCCTCCGGGAAGTCCTCATGCTTTTTACAGGACCTTCCTCCAGTATCATTGATACTGAGTTCTCGAAGGTCAATCGAGGTCTCCCACTACCTCTCTTGCCGCTCACCTTTGCTCCATATATTTTTCTTCAACGATGTATCAAAAACTTTACCCAAAAAAAAAAAAAAATATATAATATAACTCAAAAACAAAAAGTATGCCACTAAAAATAGATTAAAACGATAATAATATATACAAGAAATACCACATTCACAACTTCCTTAATTTGCGTAAGCATTGTTAGATTTCGTAACCGAAATTCTTATCTAACTAGATTTGGCGTAGAATATCATTGTTCACACTAATTTTACCGTTGTGTAATAAAGCCATAACTATGCAAAGTGCATTCCGATGCGTAGCAAACCAGATTATTTCCTACATGATAAGCCTCTTTCATCTTTTATATTATTTAACCGAGTGCAAAAAAAGAGGTTGTTATTTTTTTATTGTTATTTTTATGTGTGTTACTGTAGACTTCAAACGAGGTTATCAATTCATACATACACATACATAGTTTTTTTATGGATAACGAATGGCAAACCAGCAGAAGGAAAGGAGAAATCTTCACGCTGTATCCCACATTGATATAGCAGGGTAGGCAGAGGAAACCTAGTGTTAAGACACTCCGTTTTCCTATTTCCGCCGAATTGAGGCATTGCGTGCTGAGTGGCGGAACTCAACGCCGCGCTTTTTGCCTTGTTACCAAACCCAGGAAATGAAAAATTCTATTTCCTGGAGTGGGAATCGAACCCACAACCTGTCGCGCTTACAGTCGTATGCTTGTGCCTCTGAGCCACGACAGGCGTTAGGTTATCAGTTCCATTGTATTTTATGAGTATGTTTTTTTTATATACAAATTTTGATAATTTTTTTTTTATATGATAGCTAGTGTTTCTGATGTGGACCAAATTAAATTTAGTTAACGAGTAGTTTTTGAGTTATTCGTAACAATTGTACTTTTTCTTTAAATTTTCTTTAAAGTCAGGTTTCTTTTTTGTTGAAACTTTAATTATTGATATACAAATATAAGTACATGTGGCACGTTTAACAATGAACTTAAAGATAAGAAGTGTTTAAATGTATGCATTATTATTGTAGGTTCAATCTCCGATTGGGGTATTGATTATATTTAATAATAATTATAATATTTATTTTGACGTCTTCAGTTTTCGCAATTCACACATCTGCAACGCGATGGGCCCGCACGGTACCCGCACGCTGAATCCATGGATTACTAAGGAGTTTATTCTCAATTAAAGTTAAATATTTGCGATAATTTGGTACTCGAATATATCTTTTAGAAAACTTACCCTTTATGACATAGTCTACCTGTAATTATAAACTACAGTAACCAAGCAACAAAAATAAGATACTTCAGCATCCCGCATAGCAGGGTAGTCAGTGAGAATATAGTGTCACAACACTCTGTTAGCTGTTTTTCCTTCCGTATCCAAGACATTGCGTAATTAGTGGCGGATCTCAACGCCGCGCTTTGTCTTACTAACGATAATAAAATAAACAATAAATGGATACCATAGTGCCTTAACACTGGGTTCTGTTAAGCAAAGCCTGGTTATGTAAATGCGGTCGATGCGTGAAGTTAAATAAAAATGATTTAATATTTATAAGAAAGTTCATAACATCATTGTGTCATCTATACAATTTGTTAAAATTAATTTTAGGAAATTCACATCTTACAAATATATTACATAATTTTAATTTTAAATGTATATCATAATCTTAATGTTTCATAATTATGATGGAAGTTGGATTCACTTCACTGTTAATAATATTTTGTAGCTTCACAGTCGAAAACGAGAACCTAGTGTCATGACACTCCGTTCTCTACTAACCACTCGAAATCCAGACTGTATTAAGATACGAAAGTTACTTCCTTTATCCAAGGCGGAGAAATTAAAATAATATAAATATATCGCCTGTCGTGGTGCAGAGGCACAAGCGTGCGACTGTAAACGCGACAGGTTGTGGGTTCGATTCCCACTCCAGGAAACGTTAGTTTTCATTTTCTGGGTTTGGTAACAAGGCAAAGCGCGGCGTTGAGTTCCACCACTTAGCACGCAATTCGGCGGAAAGTGGGGAACGGAGTGTCTTAACACTAGATTCCCTCTGCCCACCCTGCTATATGCGGGATACAGCGTGAAGTTAAATAAATAAATAAATAAATAAATATATAATACTTTCTGTAAGGACGGCTCGAAATCACAACCATGACTATTACAGTCAAACAACACTGTACTACTATAACAACACATAACTAAAGCTTTAGATGCAACAAACTGTACTCTGGGACGTGTCTACTGCACTATTCGATTCGATTTATTCACTAGGAAATAGAGAAAAAAATTTTAGCTTCACGCTGTATCTCACATATAGCAGGGTAGGCAGTGGTAACCTAAGAACCCAGTGTTAAGACACTCCGTTCTCTTAGGATTTCACCCACATTCCGTCGAAATGAGGCATTCCGTGCTGACTGGCGGAACTCAACGCCCCGTTTTGCCTCGTTACCAGAACGAGGAAATATAATAAAAATATTTAATATTCCTTATTATAGATATTTAATATTTTCATTTCCTGGCGTAGGACTCGAACCCACATCCTGTCGCGTTTATAGTCACACTACGCCATGACGGACCTTAGAATAGATATATAAAGATAAAATAAAATACTAAAACTTTAATAATAATATTACTATTTTATTATAAGCTTCATGCCTTTTCCCGCGTTAGTTTCGTAGTTAGAGAGAACCTAATGCCAAGATACCATTCTCTGTTCACCGAATTTGAGACATTGCTTATTGAGTGGCGGAACACAACGCAGCGTTATGTCTCAGACCAGAGCGGAGATTTTTTTTTTAAAATTTCACGCTGTAACCCGCATAGAGCAGGGTAGACAGAGGGAACCTAGTGTTAAGACACTCCCCATTTTCCGCCCAATTGCGTGCTGAGTGGCGGAACTCAAGGCCGCGCTTTGCTTTGTTACCAAACCCAGGAAAATGAAAAATTCCATTTCCTGGAGTGGGAATCGAACCCACAACCTGTCGCGTATACAGTCACACGCTTATGCCTCTGCGTCTCGTTAGAGCGGAGAAATAAAAATAGTTTTGAAGTTCCTCCCGTTTAAAAATCGAACCCATAACAAACGTGATTACATTTAGATGCTGTCCACTGCGCCATGATGGTTTTACTTATTATTATAATATATAATTAGGAATTATCTACTCTTCTCTTTGCTTTTTTTCCGCCATTTATATAACTTTTGACATAAGAAATTGTCGTTATTTGATTTTCCCAAGCAATTATGTTCAATGCAACTTGTTTTCTAGTTTTTATTTGTATTAATTATAAAATGTGCTGCCATAGTTCATTCTGAGTAAGTAGTTTTGATTTCTTCAAACATAAATTGTCTGTTTAATAAACTCTATGGTATTTCTTTTATATATTTCATTTGTGAAACCTAATTATATATTATTTTAAGCATATTTTACCGTTTTTTGATATTTAAGTAAGGTATAGCTGAGCGGCAAGAGAGTTAAGGGGAGACCTCGGTTGACCTTCGAGAACACAGTATCAATGATACTAGAGGAAGGTCACGTAAAAAGCATGAGGACCCTCCGGAGGGCATGCATGAAGATTAATGACTGTGGACGAGGCGAAAGAGGTATGCAGGGACCGTAGCGTTTAGCGCTCCGTTCTCTCTGACTACCCCGCTAGGGATAAAGCGTGAAGTTGAGTAAGTAAGTAAGTAAAGTAATTAGTTCATAATTTAATATATGTTTCGCAAAAAAAGTATTATTTATTACAATAATATTATTAAAATAAAATAATCCACTTACAATATATTAAAGTAATAATAGAAATTAATTTTTTAATTATAATTTATAGGAAATATATTATATTTTCTTATTATTAAATATTTATTATTTTAAATATAAGTTATTCGAAAACAATTATTTATATAAAATGAAGTTCCTAGTGACGTAACTGTTAATTAATTATACATACATAAATACATAGCTTCACGCTGTATTCCGAATATAGCAGGGTAGGCAGAGGGAACCTAGTGTTCACACTGACACTCCATTCTTAACACTAGGCTTCCCCACTTTCCGCCGAATTGAGGCATTGCGTGTTGAGTGGCGGAACTCAACACCTTTGCATTTGCCTTGTTACCGTTTGGTACTTCGTACAAGAAAAAAATATCTACATATTATAATAAACGTAACACTATCCAAGTGTAAACTCTTTACTCATCAACTTTTTATATTTATGTATTTGTAACTATTTATATTTATTTTAGGTGAAGGTTGTAAAATTTTAACGTGATTCATGTTTTTAATAAATTATAAAATTTAATAGAGAACGGAGTATCTTAACACTAGATTCTCAGGTTCCTTCCTACCCTGTATTATTCGTTATGTACGGGATAAAACGTGAAGCTAAAAAAAATATTTTTTTCGTTATTACAAAAAGAATATTAAAAATAATCTATGCTTCATTAATATTTCCAAAGAGAAATAAATAATCTATATATAAATACGTGAAGCAAGTGCTGGCTGGAGTCCTGCCGTGGGACCTGGATGCGATTACTTTGGCGTAGTCTGCGCCGAAGTTTGGCAACTGGGGACCAGGCAGAGCCAGCACCACATGAGGAGGCGCGGGTAGCCGCATACGAAGACTGGCAATACCATCCGCCGGCCGAAGGACGATTGAGGCGATTCGTCCAGTTTTCCGCCAGTGGTTAGGTAGGCGTCATGGCGTCCTAACCTTCCGCACCACGCAAGTTCTCTCGGGGCACGGTTGCTTCGGGAGATACCTGTTTCGGGTCCCTGGGAGGGAGCCCGACGCTCGCTGCCACCACTGCAACGACTGCCTCGAAGAGACGGCCCAGCACACATTAGAGGTGTGCCCAGCCTGGACGTCTCAACGTCGTGCATAGCGCGACGTTATAGGGGATGATCTCTCCCTGCCAGCTATGGTGAAGGCCATGGTCGGCAACGAGAGGTCGTGGGACGCGGTGCGCTCCTTCTGCAAGGCAGTGTTGCTCGAGAAGGAGGCGGCGGGAAGGGCGAGGGAGGCCTCCTCCAACCTTGCCATCCGCCGCACGAGACCGGGTCGCCGGAGGTTGGCACATGACCGCCGCCTTCCGCCCTAATTAGGTCAGAGGGCGATCAGTTTGGAGAATCTGATCGCCTAGTGTCCTGGCCCGAGTAGCCGCGTGCAGGTCGCTCCCGCGCGCTACTCCAAGCAGGCCGTCGAGGGTGCCCCCCACCCTTGACTCCACGACGCGCCTTGCAGGCTGCCACCGTCGAGGTAAAGGAAGATTGGGGTGTTCCCGTGGCCTCGGCTTTTGGCGGCGAGGAGGAGCACCGTGAGGTTTTAGTGGGTATACGGACGACGTTTGCCGTTCCGGAGTCCCACATAGCCTATCCGAGTCCCCAATCGGGCGGGTATCCGTAACGGATTTCCTCACGATAAAAAAAAAAAATACGTGAAGCAAAAACTTTGGTCTCCTTTTTATGAAACGCGGACGGAGATGCATGAAATTTGGCACACTTCTATAATAGTTTATATAGAGAGGGAGTGCAGAATGATATTTTTTTTTAAATAATGCATAAAAGGTATGTTAAGTTAACAAAATAAATGTTACATAGACAACCATTTGACATCCATGTTTATATAAAGTGACATATACATCCCTAAAGACAACGCGTTCTTAACGCGTCAACAAGGCCACTAATAATAAATAAATAAAAAATAACATAACACTATAGCTTAAAATAATCAAATCATTAGCTGATTAAAACAACAAAACCATCAAATGTAGTAACGTTATTTGAACTTACACTTTCAAATGGTAATGAATGAGTGGTCAAATGACTTTCTCTGAGGTACAATAGTTGCATTGACTATGCCATATCTAATAGTGCTTCTCGTATATTTCTTATTTAATTTCGTTCGCGATTGTACAACACTACTTGGACTGTTCATTTACGTTCTAACATGAGACCGTGCAAGCCGCACTTTAAGTTACTTATATAAATTGTATGAAATACGTTTTTTGCGCGTATAAGTTATAAGTTTGTGTCGTTGACTTTGTAAATATATTGGGAAAATGGAGTGTCATTAATAGAAAAAATAAGTTTTTCTCAATAATTACTGTTTTTGTGCGTCCCTAACGACTAGCTTCGGTGTTCATGAAGTGATATATAGAAATAATCAATCTTCTTCGTGGTTTCGTTTTTTGTTTACAGTTCTAATTTGAAAGGATGAGTTTTAAGATTTTTTTTGGTGCGAAATGTACTTATTTAAATTTGTGTTGGTTGAAATAAGGTTATCAATGCGCAGTGGAACAGTGTTTGACTTTTAAATAATATATTATAGGTTCAATTCTCACTTGACGGAATTATTATATTTATATTGTCTTAATTTTTCCGCTATGGCAACACAAAGCATGGCGTTAAGTTCCGCCACTATATACCCAACATCGTGAAAATGGAGAACAGAGTATTTTGACACTAAACTCTCTGGGTTTATCATTATTTATCATTTATGATTCACCTAAGTAAATTTCATTGTGCAATTATAATATAAACAAAATATATCTATAAATCAATTTATTATGATTTTTAAAACCTTTTTCCTCTATCAATATTTTCTTTTAATAATAATTATAATACGCCCGCAGGGCAGCTTGTGGCGAGCTGTTGGGGAGTGGCGACCCCACGGACCTGAGACCTCCAGAGGGGAATTGTAATTTATCCCCCGCCTCTGGCTTGCCTTCATTGGCCGGCAGAGTGGAGCGCAAGAGCTATATGCTCGGAAGGGTGGAAGTGCTCAATCTGCGTAATAACGGGGAAACCCGCTCACGAGCTCACTCGCGATGGTGAAACCGGTGCACACCTCTCAACACCCTTAGCCGACCACACCGATGTTGCGCCCGAGGCACTACGCCGCTTTGTGGGGGCCCATCTAGTGGGAGGCGAGTCACCGTCCGCTAACCTTTCAATTTGAGACTGTTGAAAAGGCGGACGTCCGATAGTCTCAATCAATAGCCCAGTACTTAGTCCATCCAAACTCCATTCCATAGCCCTGTTTTAGTTTTCCATATGTTCCATAGCTCCTACGCATTGACCGGTGACCATCTCTGAGCAATTGCCTATGGTTACTCAGAGATGGATCCCGGTCAATGCGTCAGATTAAAAAATATTGTTGTCTCTACGTGTTGGACCTGTGTCCCCACGCAAGCCTTCCAAAGGACCGGGTTCCTTTGAACCCGAGAACTTATAATTATAATACTATTGACATACTTAGGATTATAAACATAATTGATACGTATAAGAAAATTCAAACATTACGTGAACCCGCTCTCGACTTCCGGGATAATTACCTCAGTTATCAAAAGAACTAAGCTATATGTACGTGAAGGGTCCTCCGTTCAAATCCCGCTATATTTTGAACTCTTAAATATGTCAACGTAACTAACAAATTATATTTGTTTATCAGTTAAATAACGTAAAACGTTAAATAACGACGCACAATTTGTATTACTTTTACAAATATTTTCTAAATATATTTGCTATAGAAATCCAAATAACTAATTCAAAAATTGTCGTATCTCTTTAAATTAAATAATTAAATTATTTTATAATCTTTGTAGCATACTATGAAATTGGTAAAGTGCAGTTTTTTACACAAGTAACGCAGTTTTAACAAGGATTGTCAAAACATGTACATCTTTTAGCATTTTAAATACCTACTTGACTGTTTACATATAAACACGTAACGCGATACTAATACACTATTATTAACCGACTTAAAAAAATGAAGAGGATCAAATCGACATTTTTTTGTTATTAATACTAGTGCCCCTGTTGACGCGTTAATAACGCGTTGTCTTTAGCAATGTATACGTCACTTTATATAAACATGGATGCCAAATGCATGG
Organism: Philaethria dido; assembly: GCA_033558755.1. Lineage (NCBI taxonomy): Eukaryota > Metazoa > Arthropoda > Insecta > Lepidoptera > Nymphalidae > Philaethria > Philaethria dido. Next base: position 148,488 of record JAKGSA010000923.1, read on the forward strand.
TACTTTGTGTTACTTTTATACAGTGTGCCAAATTTCATGTTCTCCGTCCACGTTATTTTCGTAAAAAGGAGTTTAAGATTTCAAGCTTCACGTATTTATATATAGATCACCGCGTGACTTTACTGGGTAAGCCAATTTTGATGTGATAGCTACTGCTTTTCATGTGGTCCTATTTAGTTTAATTAAGATGTGACGTTAATTTTTGGGTTATTTGTAATAATCATAATTTTAATTACGTTTCTTCCACATATTAACCCTTTAAAAGAAGCCATCTAAGTAAACAATACGTATGATTTTTTAAAGTATACTTATAAGCATTAACTAAAAACTTGTTAGGTTTCTAGTCTCCTGTTGTTTATCTTATGTAATATATTGCAAGATCTATTGGTTTGCGGATACTACCTGTAATAGTTCCAACAAACCGCTTCTAACCACATATTATTATAATTACCGGTTAAATTAATTAGAAACGACTGTAAACGCGACAGGTTGGGGATTCGATTCCCACTCCAGAAAGTGAAAATTTTATATATTTATATTATTTAATATTTAGTATTAATTTCCTTATTTTGGTAAAAAGGCAAAGCGCAGCGTTGAATTTCGCCACTCAGCACGCAATGTGTCAATTCTGCCGAAAGTGAGGAAAGGAGTGTCTTAACACTAGGTTCTCAGGTTACCTCTGCCTACCCTGCTATATGCGCGATACAGCGTGAAGTTAAAAAAAAATAAAATAAAAAGAACATAGAGTAAAGTCACTTTCGTTACGTGTTAAGTGGCGGAAGTCAACACCGCGCTTTGCCTTACCAGAGCGAAAGAATGAAATAACTTAAATATAATTATTCCCCTGAGTATGAATCAACTACCAATCGCGTTTACAGTTTGACACAGTCTCACTGAGCCACGATAGCCTCTACCTAGATAGATAATATTATTTAAATAAATACATAAAAAATAAAAGTTCTTATATTATGTTTTGTAACAAATTTATTACACAATACAAGTATGTATAATTATAAAGAGAATAAAAATGAAACAGGAAATGAAAATATTAGATATTTATAATAGTATAAAGTATTTTGATTCCCTCGTTGAGTTCCGCTACTTAGCCCACAATGCCTCAATTTGACGTAAAGTGGGAGTGTAGAGATTATTTTTAAAAGAAAGCAGTTTTACGTTGTATCACTAAGCAGGATAGACAGAGAGAACATAGAGTTAAGACACTCCGTCTCCGCCAGACGCCTGTCGTGGCGCAGAGGCACAAGCATGCGACTGTAAACGCGAGGTTGTGGGTTCGATTCCCACTCTAGGAAATGAAGTATTTTCATTTTCTGGGCTTGGTAACAAGGCAAAGCACGGCGTTGAGTTCCGCCACTCAGCACGCAATGCCTCAATCTGGCGGAAAGTGGGGAACGGAATTGTTGAAAGAGAACGGAGTGTCTTAACACTAGGTTCTCGGGTTCCCTCTGCCTACCCTGCGGGATATGCGGGATACAGCGATAAGTTAAAAAAAAAAACAAAATTATGAGGTCATAGTGGCTCAGTGGGAAAGTGTCTGACTATACACGAAGAGGTCGTGAGTTCAAAGCCACTAGGTGGGATGATTATACTTAAAATATTTCTCTGGTATAAAGTGCGTTAAGTACTGCCACCAGCATATTGAGTGACTAGTGGCAAAAATTTTGCGTAACACAGTTCTCTCTGCCTTATACATATATGCAGAGGACGCAGGAAGCTGAAAAAAAATAAGTATATTTATATATATTTTTTTTTGAGATAACGTATAGTTTTGTTTTTGCCTCCAAAAGGCGCAGGTTCGAGTCCCGCGTTCTAATTTTTATACGTTTGTTTTCGTTTCATAAGTGTGTGATTAACACTTTGAAGTATCAAAAACAATATAATATAACTTTTTTTTTTAAATATTTTTTCATTTACATCCATATTGAAAAATTAAAGTTTTTGTATATTTATTACAACGATACGAAAGCTGACGTTCGACTAACGTTCTTGCGGTGGTACAAGTTAACCACAATATTTTATGCTATTTTCATTTCCCGTTTTTCATTCATTCCCGTTTCAAAATTTATTACAAAACCCGGAAAGTTAGAAAAGGTGCTTTCATTTTTTCTTTTATTTATCTACTTTGAGAGTTCTAAGCTAAAGGAAATTGTTATATTTATAAATATGCCTTATAAAAATATAATATTAAATAATAAATATAAGGCAAAGCGCGGCGTTGAGTTCCGCCACTCAGCATGCAATGCCTCAATTCGGCGGAAAGTGGTGGACGGAGTATCTTAACACTAGGTTCTCACGTTCCCTATGCCTACCCTGCTATATGCTGGATACAGCGTGAAGCTAAAAAAATATATAATTATTTTTACGGCGAAGAGACCATCGTAACGCAGTATGACTACGTCTGATTATAAGTAAACAACTCGATTGGTTGTGGATTCGAATCCCACTCAGGGTAAAGATTATATTAAATCTCTAGCATAACAAAACGTGACGTTGGACTACGCCACTTATACGCGAAATGTCTCGAAATGTAACAGAAAGCGAACGGTGTATTTTGACACTAGGTTCCCTCTGACTACCCTTATGTGAGGTACTTTTTTTATGGAATGTCAATTTGCAAGACATCTAATTTTAATTTAATATGAGAAGAAACACAAACTTAAATTAATCTTCTAGTAATCCTTATTCATACTGGCGAAGTTCATCATATGATTATGTATACTGTGTACAAATTTTCAAGCAAATTGGCAAAGGCAAAAAGTGGGTCAAAACACCGGTGCAAAATTTTTTTACATACATTGATAGTTAGATACAGGTAAGGCTAATAAAAGCGTTTTAATGACGTATCTTAACATGAAAATTAGAAAATTAGTAGCATAATTCTAATTCATGAGGCCAACGTGGGGCAATGGTAGAGTGTTAGCTTGAAATCGCGATGATTGCGGGTTCGATCCGCACTCGAGAAATTATTGTATTTAAAATTACTAGTGTCCCCGTACATGCGTTAATGACGCATTGCGAAGTGACGTACATGGTAGTGTGTGTAACACTTATTTTGTTAATTTTATAAACATGTTATGTATTATTTAAAAAATATTAGCATTCTGTACTCCTTCTCTATATAAACTATACGAGTAAGTGTGCCAAGTTTCATGCTCCTCCGTCCGCGTAAGTTTCTTAAGAAGGTATCCAAAGTTTTTGCTGCACGTACTTATATATAGATTATCACTTCCTTACTCCAGTAAGTACTAAATCTCGGCGTAGAGCTCAGTCACTACACACAAAACCTCGAATTGGGTCGAAACCGGAAAACGGAGTGTCTTAACACTACATTCTTACTAACTTGGCCTAGTATGCAATAAGCTTGAAACTCAATTCTAAAACAAATTACACACAACAAATTACAATACTTAAGATTACAACAATAGCTATTTAAAATTTTTACAAGATAACTTTTACTCTCATTAAACGTAAGGTTGAACAACCCGTTTTTGTGACCAAACCAATTTCGGATGGTTTCAATAAGGAAAATCAAGCTATAATTTTGATTATTTCGTAATACCTTTTAAGGTAGGCGCCATTGTGGCGCTGTTAAGGCTTTTTTATATGTAATAGATAAAATTGTTCTTTAGATAATGTTTTTATTTTATTTACGTGAAAGGAGTGACGCCTCACTAAGTGCTCCACTTCAGTGTCCACTGAGACAAGAATGTGAAAGATATATAATAACATCATTAAAAAAATATACTATATATAAAAGACCCAAAAATAAACTGGTGTCAAGACACTCCGTTCTCCATTTTCCGCCTGAACTTAAGATACAATGAGGCACAGACAGAGAGAGTGGATTGACGTGGAGCGGAATTAAACGCCGTGCTTTGTCTTACTCTTGGATTGGGGAAGAGGAAATAATTTAAATAATATCAAAACGAAAATAATCATTTCTCCGAGAATGGAATCCACAACCACTCATATTTACAGTTGGACAGTGTCCCACTGACTGACACTCGAACATTATAAAATATGTATTTTCTATAATAATGAATTATTTACGTCATTACTATTCTCTACTTTTTTTGATATAAGCTGTAATAAAAATACTCAAATACAAATCATAAGTAAGTAAATTTAATAAGATACCCAAAATTACTGCAAAAAGTTAAATAAAATACAAGCAAAATTCCATATAACGGTGAACTAACAATGAACGGATGAACGGACGAGGACGAAATGAGTAAATACAATCGTAGTATAGTATGAAAAAGACTGACTCTTGTTACTTAGAATAGCAGGTTTTATTTCTGCGTGAGTCACATTCTTACTTTACAAATTTTTTAAATAAATATATCCTTTATTATCTTATTCATGCCCGGTACAGACAAATGGGCATATTTTTTTTTACCTAGTGTTAATACATTCCGTTCATTTTCAACAATTCCGATCCCCACTTTGAGGCATTGCGTGCTGAGTGGCGGAACTCAACGCCGCGCTTTGCATTATTACCAGACCCAGAAAATGAAAATACTAAACTTTTTTGCGTTTATAGTCGCATGCTTGTGCGCCATGACAAGCGGATGATGGACATATTTGTCAACAATTTATTTTGATGAATGAGCATTTTGATTTGGTCTACGATGATACGTCGTTAATAAACTCATAATGATTTTATAGATATATATATTTTTTTCAGTGTCTCACTTATTATCAAATATAAAAATTTCATTATTACAATATTTATACTACAAAAAAAAACAGTGAAGTAAAAAAAAACAAAAAAACAAATAGATATACTACATTTGCTTGATTTTTTTATTAGCTTCACGCTGTATCCCGCATATAGCAGGGTAGGCAGGGAAAATCAGAGAACCTAGTGTTAAGACAATCCATTCTCTATCAACAATTCCGTTCCCCACTTTCCGCTGAATTGCGGCATTGCGTGCTGAGTGGCAGAACTCAACGCCGCGCTTTGCCTTGTTACCAAACCCAAGAAATGAAAATACTAAATTTTACATTTCCTGGAGTGGGAATCGAACCCACAACCTGTCGCGTTTACAGTCGCACGCTTGTGCCTCTGCGCCACGACAGGCGTTAACCTATTTATGTAAAAAAATTAGAAAAATACTATATACAAAACATGACCTACTATATGAGTGAAAAGTAAAAATGAACGCACAAAACGGTGTTAAGCGTGTGACAGTACTTTCTGAAACAATGTTTCATACCACTTACCTAGTATTGCTTATACAATTTTTCCTACATCTCATTCTCTTAGTGACCTTAATTACTGTTAATTACTCAAACCGTCATAGAAATAGCTAGGTTAAGTGTCCACAAATTCGTTTTGTTACAGAAAGTGGTATTTTTTTACTGACTTGAAAGTAAGAGGTGGTTATCAATTCATACATATGTACATACATAGCTTCACGCTGTATCCCGCATATAGAAGGGTAGGCAAAGGGAATCTAGCGTTAAGACACTCCACTTAATAGGGACACTTAATAGGTACTTATTAATATTTGGCTTTTACTTATTTAATTTCAACTGTCTAATAAAAATATAACTTAGTATACCTTTATTATTAACTATAAACAAATCCGTTCCCCACTTTCCGCCAGATTGAGGCATTGCGTGTTGAGCGACGAAACTCAACGCCGCGCTTTGCCTTGTTACCAAACCCAGAAAATGAAAATTATTTCATTTATGGGAATCGAACCCACAACCTGTCGCCTTACAGTTGGACACTTGTGCCTCTACGCCACGACAGGCGTTTATTTGTTGAAAGAGAACGGAGTGTCTTAACACTAGGTTCTCAGGTTCCCTCTGCCTATCCTGCTATATGCGGGATATAGCGTGAAGTTAAAAAAAAAATTGGCTATATATTTAACTATTTTTCTAGGAATTACGACAATTTTCTCTTTGAGTGCTTCCCTACGCTCCTCAAGGAGCCTACATACCAAATTTCATCCATCTATGACCATTAATTCTGCCTGTACATGGTCAGTAACATTTTCCTGGGGGCCATGGCACTCATATATGGTGCCAAGGTATGTTGCATAAGTAGCCGTGGCATACGTATTAGATTGCCAGCAGGAACATATTTTTTTTATGTGTGAGCTGTGGCTCACTATGTTTAAAATACAAGCTTTGACACATTCATCTGAAGGTAATAACGGTAATTTAAGAATAAATCAAATAAAATAAATACAAAGAATATGCGACCCGGATACCCAGTTCAATTGAATTAGACAGTTAATTCTATTGAAAAGCTTCATTGTCAGGGTTCTAATGAAGCCGATTCGTCATACTTAGGTAGTAAATGAGTTCAAAAATATTCTGTAAGTAAGATGTCAATAAGGCCGTTAGAGTATATATGTGGATGTATCCTTACTAATATTTTACATGTGAGTGTAAGTTTGTTTGTTACGATTTTGCGCCAAAATTACTTAGCCGATTATTGTAAAACTTTTTACACCATTCTTAGAGATATTAAAAAGGATATAGAATAGTTTTTATTAAAAAATATATTTTGGTAGACATGAATACTTGTCAAAAAAAACTAAATCTAACTATTTCAAAGCCTTCAAATTAACGCATATATGCTTTATACACTATAGTCTCAACATAGCACGCAATGTCTCAACATTGCGTGCTGAGTGGCGGAACTCAACGCCGCGCTTTGCCTTGTTACCAAACCCAGAAAATGAAAAATTCCATTTCCTGGAGTGGGAATCGAACCCACAATCTGTCGCGTTTACAGTCGCACGCTTGTACCTCTGCGCCACGACAGGCGTTTAGACACAGGTAAAGCTAATAAAAGCATATTATAAAAAAAAAGAATTAAAAAAACCAACTGCTTATAAAAAGCCTAAGAAGTACATTAAATAAAAAGAAACTGAAAAATAAAAGGATTAATGGTTGAAAATTTGATAATGTCCCGCTCCTTTACGATACGAAGTCGGGTGGAAATTACTCACATTACATATGCAATAAAATCTAGATTGATTTAGGTCTTACAAGGTTTAAATATAGGAATCGAAAAAACTTCAATCTAGAAGACGTTTATTCAGGATTCAGACCTACGTCTGTGGAGACGGTCATTTGATTAAAGTTCTCTTTACCAACATTCGCAAAATTTATTTTTTTACTAAAAGGGCGCACATCACTCAATCTTGACATATACTTATGTATATAAAAACCTATGCCTTATGCAAAAAACAATAAACGTGGCGTTGTGGGTAAGAATCTGACTATAAGCTGTGGGTTCGAATCCTAATCAGGAAAATAATTATATTTTTATTATTTTTATTTTTCCACTCTCCTTAAACGAACCGCGTTGAGTTCTACTACTTAACACGCAATGTATTCGATACAAATATTTAGATTTTTTTGGCACTTTTCTTGTAGAGTGGTGGAACTCAACGCAAAATTTTATCATACCAGAGCAAGGAAGTTAAAATAATATAAATATAATAATTCCCCAAATGGGGATCGAACCCGCAACCTTTGTAGTTATAAATCACTTTTATAAAACAAATAAATTATTGGACTTAAAAATGCTATTAAGACACTGTAAAATCTTAATAACAAAGGAAGTAAGAGACGTACTTCATTTTCTAGGAGTATGCCAAAACTTCCATTCCATGAAAATTTAACTGGAGTACAGCTTTATTGCTTCGTAGGTAGAGCAGACATAAGACAGAAAAATATATAAAAAAAGATTTTTTTGACTATTTTAAAGTGCTAATCACACACTTAAGAAACAAAAATATTTTTAGAAATCGTATAAAAATTTGAACCCATCGGGACTCGAACCTGCGCCTCTTGGAAACCGTCCAAGCGCTCCCACTGCTAAGCCATGCGTTCTATATCCAGCTACGTCGAAATTCTTATACGCTTGTTATAACATATTTATGTTGTTTTTACCTTTGTAGTGAATTTTTTACAAATTGCTGCTACCCAGAGATAAGATAAGGCAACTATAGCAAAAAATATCGTTACACCTTTAGGTTTTAATTTTTTCCGTCGTTCCAAAAATATTTTTAAAAAAGCAGATTCACGCTTTTAGCCAGGTAGCCGGATATTTAGAGATAACCTAGTGTTAAGACACTCCGTTCGTCGCATTCCGCCTAAAATTGAGATAAAACGTATTTAGTGGTGGAAATCAAGATCATGCTTTATCTTACGAAAGCAGACAAGTGAAAATAATTTAAATATTATCATTCCCCCGAATGGGAATCGAATCCACAACCAATCACGTATACACTCTGTCCTACTACGCCACGAGTAAGCCATTCGTGTCATTCGCCTATTATTATTTAAAATCTCTTATTATTACACTGCGAATAATAAATATTTGTTAAGGATGTAATTTGAGATTGTAATATGAGCACGAGACCGTTAACTGTTTCGTCAGTGAAATTTTATAACTAAGAATGCTTAAATGTTTATATTGATACTATACTACGACATACTGCCCTGGACTACGTCTAGATCAGTGTATAGATTGCTATGATCATTTTTTTACAAGTTTGAAAAAAAATAATAATAAAATAAATAAATTTAAAAAATAAATATAACAGATTTTATATGTACAAAATACTAATTCCCTAAAAGTTTTAATAAGGAAGAAACATAATAATTAAGTTCTCTCCTTCTACTCCACAAAACGTATGTATTCTTTTTTTACATACATACATACATAGCTTCACGCTGTATCCCGCATATAAATCACTCCGACAGATACTCCGTTCCCCACTTTGAGAATTGAGGCATTGCGTGCTGAGTGGCGGAACTTAACGCCGCGCTTTGCCTTGTTACCAAACCCAGGAAATGAAAAATTCCATTCCCTGGTGTGGGAATTGAATCCACAACCTGTCGCGTTTACAGTCGCACGCTTGTGCTTCTGCGCCACGGCAGGCGTTTTTTTTTTAATTTAATAATATATACTTTTTTAAAGTCTGCGCAAACACAAACGCTACAATCTTATCACAAAGGTGTACAAGTTCTTACCTGTTTACCAGTTTTCTACGTATTTAGGCCAACGTTAGTACCTATCCGGAGATAACGCTTCGAGTGCCTACATATTTAAAATTTTACGTTTTGTTATGCAATTCCAGTGGCAATTCTGTAACTGCCACTTCTATGTGAGATTCTTTAGATTTCTAACCGACTTCCCGTTAATGTTTCACCGCATTACCTTTTATACGATGCACCAAATTTGATTATTATTTTTCTATATGATAACTAGCAGTGACGAGGCGTTCATATAACACGGTACCCACCGGCTTACCTTTTGTGAATTCCAAAAAAGATATTAGCGGATTTATTAGCATACACGGGGTACTACGAGAGCTTAAAAAAAGTTACCAGAAAAATTAGAGTGAGATTGCTAAAAAACCTTAACTATACTGTCATGAATATACCGGTTTACGTCTATGTATCGGCTTCCCTAAGTATACCGGCTTTCCTTTAAACTATAAATATGTACATCTTTGCAATTACAAAGAAATACAATTAAATTACTTAGTCAAACTTATTGACAAAACACTAAAAAAAAGCCTTTACTTAGTTTTGTCAGTACTTATCAGAGTAGTTATAGAAGAAAAACCACAGTGATAGAAGACCCCTCTCCCTCTTTCCACTAAAAAATCAGAGAGATGTGCACGCAGAAGTGCCCAGCTTGGCGCAGTTTTCATCATAAGCCCATTTAATTTTCATAAAAATTGCTAAGTAGTATTTCCTTCAAGTATTGAAATTATGATGATATAAAAAACTTGTACACCTATTTTACACAAAAAAATAATAACGATTTTTTTTTTTTGCACGCCTTATCACAGCGGAATAAACAGAAGAATCTAATGAGAATAAATCCGCTCGTCGCTTTCCTCCTAAATTCGTAACAATGCATGTTCAGGAGTAAAACTGCAACACAACTCAACGCCATGCTTTGTCTTTTCCAGAACAACAGAAGGATGCATAATTTAAATATATTGATTCCCCCGAATGAGAATCAGACAACGATTGGCCTCGTTGATTTACAATCAAGCTTAAGAATAATGATTTAAAGGGTAGTAAAACCTGAAAATCCAGTGTAAAACCTCCAGTGCAGATTTTCGTTCCCCCACTTTTCCATCGAATTGAGATATTGCGTGCTATGTGGCGGAACTCAATGCCGCGCGTTGCCTTTGTAGTAGCACAATACCAGAGCAAAGGAAATGAAAATATTAATTATTATAAATATTTCATGTATTTTCATTCCCTAGAGTAGAATCGAACCCACAACCTGTCACGTTGACGGTCATACGCTGTCCACGCCACGATAGTTTAATAATATCGATTTTCATATGCTTATATATATATATATACCATATATATCATATCTCATATACTATATATATATATATATATATATACTTGCCACCTGCTCTTATGCTCTATATATATATATATATATATATTACTAAGATATATAGGTTTCTTTGGCATTTTCTACAACAGCTATCTCAAGGAAAATCCTACCTCCAGTAAGCCACTGTCTGGGGAGCATTCTATAATGAATCCTGATATTGGATTCTATGCCTCAGAACGCTAGAACGGTACATAAATCGATAGGCCCTAACAGATTGTATCTATATACGTGTTACACTAATGATGATTGTTAGACGTTCACGTTATGGATGTAATACTAGACAGGGGGTCAGCTACCTTTTTTTACCGACTTCAAAAGTGGAGGTTATCGTTTTTATACGTGTTATCGAATAACTTTTTACAGGGTGAACCAATTTTGATGATTTTTCTTTCATATGGTAGCTAATGATTCTGATGTGGGCCCATTTAAATTTAATTAAGTTCTGACCAGTTTTTGAGTTATTCGTAATAATTTCACTTTTCTGTAAAAACTACTTATTACGGCCCTAACAGATTGTATCTATACGTGTAACACTAATGATAATTGTAAGACGATAACGTTATGGAGTAATATTTTAAGACAGGGGTGAGAAACCTTTTTTAACGAGCCTCAAAATAAGTAGTATAATTATTTACTAGGTGAGGAGTAGATTTTCTTTAACAAAAGAAAAGAAAATAGATTTTTTTAAAAAATCTATTTTCTTCTTTTTAAACTAATAATTATATTTTTCTAATTAATAGGTTATTTGCAACGAGGCTTATTCAAGAATTTTGATTTTTCTTTTAGATGGGCAAAATTAAAATTTTGATGGACATAATATAAAATTTATTGTTTTTTTTGGCGAGCCATAGTTTTTAAATAGTACCTATTTAAAATTAGCAACCACGGATCGCCCTGCTTTACGAATTTAATATGAAGACACTTAGTGAAGCAAATTTTACCCCAATAGAACGGATCAGCGTAAAAACTGTCAGGTTCCCTTGCCTTCTTGCTGCTATGTGTGTGATACGTAAAAAAATAAAAAAAAGACAGAAATTGAAAATTTAAATATAAATATTCTTTACTCAATTTATAGCTCTGAGGTAAAAAATGCGTATAAGTAATTAACACGTATTTTTAACACCATCATAGTAGGCAAGTCTAGCTGAATGGTTGTCAGCTTATGTTTTTGGTTTGACAGAGTGTAATATGGATGAGCCTAATGTGAAGATTGAAATAAATGTATTACCAGTTATATAGCCAGTGTTATTACCAGTTTTTCTATGCACAATTTTTAAAAATAAATAAAATATTAATCTATACTAATATTATAAAGAGGAAACCTTTGTATTTTTGTATGTATTTTTGTGTGTTTGTATTGAATAGGCTCAAAAACTACTGGATCGATTTCAAAATTTCTTTTACCATTACTTAGAGGGATTCTTCCGAATCCGTATAGGCCATATTTTATCCCGGAAAATAGATAGGATTTTTCGTGGTAGTGAAAATTGTGGAGTAAGTCGACGAAAAAACTGCCGTACGTTAACGATTCTCGCGAACGCTGCCTAAATGGTTAGAGATGTATGGTGGACTTCTATAGAAAAGTTGTAGAACTTAATAATGCCTACAAAAAAGTTCGCGATAGTATAAACCAAACATTTATATTTTAGCCATTATAACCACTTTTCCATAGAATAAAAGTAATTAAAATTATTAGCCTATGTTTATTGATCATATTATCGTCAAATATTAATCATTATCCAAATAAACTATTTGTTGAGCAAGATTGTTTCAATAGCTATAAATTACTTTTTATTTTATTTCAATCGGACAATCCATTCAAAAGATATTACGAATTTAAAATTATAATTGTTATTAAATTGAATGATGGCCGCCGGCCGATATGTGTCGCACAGCGAAAGCGCAGGGGACCCCCTCCCCTGCGCTTGCCCATCTATGAAGCAGGTCGGCTCGGCGGCAGTAAATTTACTGAATTTTTTTTCAGAGAGCTTAAAAAATAAATGTCCACCCGTACGCAGCCGGGGCGGGTCGCTAGTTCTTTTATAAAAGTTAAAAACTAAATGGAAATAAGTTTCAAACTGAATTTTTATATCATTGTCTGAATTTTAATAAAATACGTTTTTATGAAATTGTGTAAAATGTGCACCTGTCGTGGCGCAGAGGCATAAGCGTGCGACTGTAAACGCGACAGGTTGTGGGTTCGATTCCCAATCTGGGAAATGGAATTTTTCATTTCCTGGGTTTGGTAACAAGGCAAAGCGCGGCGTTGAGTTGAGCCACTCAGCACGCAATGCCTTAATTCGGCGGGAAGTGGGGAACTGAGTGTCTTAACACTAGGTTCCCTCTGCCTACCCTGCTATATGCGGAATACAGCGTGAAGCTATGTATGTATGTATGTGTATCAAAATTAGGTAACACATGATAAATAAAAAAAGTACAATCCAATTGAATCTCTTTTTTATGAAGTCGGTTAAAAATACTACTATACACACATATATATATATATATATATATATATATATATAT
>JAKGSA010000924.1:0-14852 GCA_033558755.1 Philaethria dido
ATGTCCATGGTCACATGTCCATGGTCACATGTCCATGGTCACATGTGCATAGAGTCTACCTGTGACCACGGACTGCTGTAAAATGTTCGAAACGTCGGGTTTCCGAAAACGTACGAGTATTTCCGAATACTAAAATATACGCGATTAATCCGGTTAAAATAGTTTCATTTAATATATTGAATAATAATTTGTATTTTCATTTCCTCGCTCTGGTAATAAGGCAAAGCGCAGCCACCAACCCAGCACACAATGCCTTAATTCGGCGGATGGTGTAGGGTGTAAATGTTAAAATCTCTATTTTTTTTATTTTGATAGCTATTGCTTCTCTAAGCACTAGCTATCAAATAAAAAAGAACCACGAGTGTCATCCATTGATAAGTTACACAGTAACATATAAAAAATAGAGTCGAATTGAGAAACTTCTTTTTGAAAATTAATCTCTGTTTAACCGATCAATCCTTTGTATATTTTCCATACAACGTGACATTGGCGAAGTGATCTGCTCAACTGGCACATTCGAAGCGCCATAATTTAGGAACTTAATTGAACTGCTTTTTGAAGTCGAGTAATAAGTAAATAATTTCCAACACAAGTAATATAATTCATCAGTTTATTTCATACTGTAAATATTGGTAGGGCTCATCACATTTTCAGTGGAGCGGTCGCGCGTTAGCGTTGCGGTTTTCAATTCATGTTCATTTAATGTTCCGTACTAGTCCAGTTACCTAATTTCCTAAACGTATATTATTTTGTTATTGTATTACTTTGGTTATTATTAGTATGTTACTGCAATGCGGGGATTTTTGTTTATTTTTTTATTAGTTTCAGTGGGAAACGTAAATGTTAAAAGAGAACGGAGTGTCTTAACACTAGGTTCTCTGGTTCTCTCTGCCTGCCCTGCTATATGGGGGATGCAGTGTGAAGTTATTATTATTTTTCATTTTGTTTCATTCCATAGCCGTAGCTTTTTTCGTTTTTTTTTCTCTATAATTGAGGTGTTTACAAAGAATAAAATCACATACAGTAAAATATACTAAACAGTAAAATGATTACGTATAACTCCTAAACTACTTATCAAATCTTGTCTAAATGTAAATGGGACCACAACAGAGGCACTAAAGGTTTCAAACTATATGTATTTTGATAATTCTTTAAGATTTCATTCTTCACCTGATTCATATGGTCCAAATTTTTTGACACTTTTGACATAATAAAACGTGTTCCTGTAAGAGTCCGTGTAAAAAAAACATTTATTTGATATAGGGATCTCCAATATATGTTTTGTGGTACACCTATAGCCTATTATTACGCCGTGTCAAAAATAAGTGTCAAAAATTTTGGGCCATATGAATAAGAAAAGTTTAAAATCTTAAAGAATTACCCTGTTTTTCAATTTTTTTACAAAATTTGTTGTAATTGCCATTTATAATATTAAAATAAAAGTAAAATTTAATTAGATATAGGACAAACATAGATAAATAATAGCTCCATATCACACTCTATATTATTATATTATTTATAATACGTAATCCTATATATAAAAAATCATTGTTAGGTGGTAGGAGGTTCATCCTCCGACTGGCTCGCGACCACTATCATGTCAAAGACGAACCGCCAAATATCTAATGATGTGTTCCGGTTCGATGGCATGTAAGCCAGATTTTCCCCTTTCCCACCCATCCTTTCCCCAAAATGTGGTGGTTCTGATAGTGGACTACTACATTGTCCCCCCCTTCCATCAGTATCCTCTAGGTTGGCAACGCATCTACAACATCTCTGGTGTTGTAGATGTCTATGGGCGAAGGTAACCACTTACCATCAGGTGGTCCTTCTGCTCGTTTGCCGTCCGTTATCAATAAAAAAAAAAAAATAGAAAATCAACTCGCAATTGATCGTTAATATCGTCTTCATGTAATAGAACACAGACATGTCTCAATAGCCATGTTTACTAACTAAGGAACAATGTCCATAGTCAGCATAACTATTGCTTTTGTTAGTAGCTGTATATAAATATTCATATGTAAGATATGTTACGAATTCGGGTGAAATGCGGAGAGAAGAGTATGTGGACACTCTGCTATGAAGCATAAAGCTTTATATCGTTATCAAGCGTGTATAGGTTGATAAGTCGACTTATTTCTAATACAATAAAAACAAAATATACAAATATACATAGCTTAAAACTAAAAATAGCTGCCCTGAAAAATGTATTTCGCATTTATCAACTTATTGATGCCTGGTATGGATATAAATATATAAGTATAATCTTTTTTCATTTAAATAAAAAGATTGACTTCTGCTATAGACTAAATGTGGACTTGAATTCCGCCACTCAACATATAATGTCTAAAATTCGAATTAAAAGCGGAGAAGAGAGAAGTAGATAATTTTTCTTTTTTCATTAAGTATGTAAATGTTATGCTGAAAAACATATTTAGAAAATGTATAAAAATTTGAATGCAGCGGGACTCGAACCCAAGCCCAAAGCCATGCGTTCTGAACGCATGGCTTAGTGCTCAGAGCCCTTGGACGGTTTTCAAGAGGCGCGGGTTCGAGACCCGTAAATATGTTTTTCGTTTCCTGAGTGTGGGATTAGCACTTTAAAAATGTTATGATAAATATAGTTATGTAGTTTGCTATTTCTATCTGTTGTTTATTATTATTATTATTTAGTTTAATTTGTATTATTCAATTTCTAATTTCTTAGTTAGCCACTCAACACGCAATGCCTCAATATGGCGGAAAGTGGGGAACGGATTTGTTGAAAGAGAACGGAATGTCTTAACACTAGGTTCTCAGGTTCTCTCTGCCTACCCTGCTATATGCGGGATACAGCATGAAGTTAAAAAAAAAAAAAATTCTTAGTTTGCGTATTTCCTAAGGTCGCCTGGAAGAAATTGCTTTTTTAACGATAAGGTCGCATTTTGTGCATCGTTCTCTAATTTTATTTTATTTTTTCTTTGACTTATGGGTGTGTAATAAAGAGATTTTTTTAACTTCACGCTGTATCCCACATATAGCAGGGTAGGCAGATGGAACCTGAGAACCTAGTGTTAATACACTCCGTTCTCTTACAACAATTTCGTTCTCCACTTTTCGCCAAATCGAGGCATTGCGTGTTGAGTGGCGTGTTAATAAAGAGTTAAAGTAAGTAAAATAGGCTTTCTCTGCCTACCCTGTTATACGAGGAAACGGAAAACTCAAAAACACAATATACCTATCAGTACAGTACCCCGACTGTTGAACTCGAAAGCTCGTAGCATTTTTCTTATATTTACTAATTAAACATATCCTACGTATTTGGAAGGGTATCACGTCCCTTTCGTTTGAGAATAAAAGAGCGTTCCATATAATTAATTATAAGTAATTATTGATATATAGAGTTATACGCTTTGGAATGGTTGGATCTTCAAATAGTAATTAACTTAGCTTTTGTTTATATACAAGCTATGTATTTTTTTAGCCTCACGCTGTATACCGCACATAGCAGGGTAGGCAGAGGGAATCTATGAACCTAGATAAATAGATAAAAAATTTTATAGCACACTTGAAATGATACATAAAGAAAAAAGTTTAATACCATATAATAAATGCACAAAGGCGGCCTTATCACTAAAAATGATCTCTTCCAGGCAATCTAACTGAAGGGATCTATAGATAAAAGCGGGCACAATGCGGTGCAAAATCATAGCATAAAACTTACTAAATAAAAATACTAAATAAATTAACCAATATAGAATACTGTTAAACTTACATACATAAATACGTTTCTATATGAATAATAAATACACTACATATGGAGATAGTATTTCTTGACTCCTTTCTTGACTTCATTTGAGGCATTGCGCACTGAGTGGCGGAACTGAACGCCGCGCTTTGCCTTGTTACCATACCCAGGAAATGAAAACACTACATTTCCTGAAGTGGGAATCGAACCCAAAATCTCTCGCGTTTACAGCCGCGCGCTCGCCTCTGCGCCTCGACAGGCGTCTAAATATTTTTTTTAACTTCACGATGTATCCCGCATATAGCGGGGTAGGCAGAGGGAACATGAGAACCTAGTGTAAAGACACTCCGTTCTCTTACAACAATTCCGTTCCCCACTTTTCGCCAAATTAAGGGATTGTATGTTGGGTGGCGGAACTCAACGCCGCGCTTTGCCTTGTTACCAAACCCAAGAAATGAAAATACTAAATTTCACATTTCCTGAAGTGGGAATCGAACCCACAACCTATCACATTTACAGTCGCACGCTTATGCCTCTGCACCACGACAGGCGTCTAAATATTATTAATTTATTATATACTCTCCTCACTCCTTAATACATAAGATAACGAACACTGATTGATATTGATCAATTGAACAACTACATACATACTTAAACCAAACATTTTCCTCCCATATACTATTTTCCTGCTTCCGCTTTATTTCTATATAAATAGATTACGGAATCTCTGTCCTACAAAATATTTAATCTAATAACGTTACAGGTGCTCCACGGCGAAGGGTCAGAGGACTGGACCCTTCAAATCAAGTTCGTTCAGAAGAGGGACAACGGAACGTACGAATGTCAGGTAAGTAATCTAGTTTGGTTAGTTTGTTTGAGTTCTTTAAGATCAAAGGTCGATGCTTATATATTATTAATTGACAAGGATAACTTATGTTTTTTATAGCGAGAGTAATAAGGTTTATGCTTTGTTAGGTACTATAAGTATTTTTATGAAAATGTCATAATCATTTATTTATTTATTTATTTATGTCATGTCATTCGTTAGGTGGTAGGAGGTTCGTCCTCCGACTGGCTCGCGACCACTATCATGTCAAAGACGAACCGCCAAATATCTAATGATGTGTTCCGGTTCGATGGCATGTAAGCCAGGTTTTCCCCTTTCCCACCCATCCTTTCCCCAAAATGTGGTGGTTCTGATAGTGGACTACTACATTGTCCCCCCTTCCATCAGTATCCTCTAGGTTGGCAACGCATCTACAACATCTCTGGTGTTGTAGATGTCTATGGGCGAAGGTAACCACTTACCATCAGGTGGTCCTTCTGCTCGTTTGCCGTCCGTTATCAATAAAAAAAAAAAAAAAAGAAACATCAATACGTGAAGATGTAATTTTGTACCCCTTTTTATGATAATTGGAAGTAAGAGTATTTGGTACAGTTAAATGTAATAAGGAGAAGGAGTGTTAAAAGCCAAAATTATTAATAATGAAATAGATTAAATTAATAAAATATTTCACACATATTTGACTGCACTTTTGTGTAAAATGATCTGTTGCTAAGGCAACGTGTAAACAAAGTCTCTAGTAAAATATAATATTTAAACTATAATACTTAGTGTTTTAACACGTTCCCTATTTCCCTCTGCCTACCCTGCTATATGCGGGATACAGCGTGAAGCTATGTATGTATGTAATGTACAATGAATTTACTTTTATATATATTTTAAGACTTCGTATTTCAGTGGAACACCATCTGGTTGTAAATTCTAAGGTTGCTGGTTTGACCCTAATTCGGAAAAATGATTAATATTTGTAACATTTTCATCTTTCCACTCTAGTAACCTGAACGTTTCTTTACATCCTGCGACTAAACACACATTATTTCAATCTAAAAGTGAAAATCATAATGTTTTGACGCAAGGCTTTCTAATTACGTCTTTATACGGGAAAATCAAGAACCTGTTTTTTTTAGATAATACCAATTATATCTAGTTATAGACAGTTATATCTAGTTAGAAATTTTTAATTCGATGTAAATGACAAACTGTAATAAATGATTACTTTTTACATATTTTTATGACATTTATTTAAAAAAAGAATATTTAAAAATAGTTTTAATAAAGTATATACTCAATTAAACTAAATACAACATAAATATACAAAACATCATACAAAAGTCATTGCACACAATTAAAATATACCCGTTCTAACCCGACTTTGTCTAAATGCAAACCAAAATAAAACAATACTTCTTTATGACCTAAGAAAAAATTCATAAAAGAATTTCATAAAGCATCAAAAATAACATTTATTTTAATATTCAACTTGAAAGCCCCTTAGGCGTAATAGGTACTCGTTAATTACATGAAATATAACTTTAGAATTGCAAAGCACTGAGAAATAATTCTTAGCTTCATATTTATTTTTGTCTTTTTTTTTTAGCTTCACGCTATATCCCGCACATAGCAGGGTAGTTAGAGGGAACCGGAGACCCTAGTGTTAAGACACTCCGTTCTCTTTTAACATTTCCGTTCCCGACTTTCAGTAGAATTGAGGTATTGGGCGGAACTCAACGCCGCGCTTTGCCGTGTTCCAGAGCGAGGAAATAAAAATACCAAATATTATATAATATTTTCATTTTCTGGAGTAGGAATCGAACCCACAACCTATCGCGTTTACCGTCGCACGCTTGTGCCTCTAGCCACGACGCTCGTTAATTATGCGAATTTATTTTACTTGCAGAGCACTAAAAAATAATTCTTATCTTCATAATTAGATTAATCTTTTTAACTATTTAATAGTAAATTCTTGAAAGTGAAAAATGTTTTTTTTATATTTACTTGTGTTCCCGTTGACGCGTTAATAACGCGTTGTCTTTAGTAATGTATATGTCACTTTATATAAACATAGATGTTAAACCATGGTAGTGTGTATAACATTTATTTTATTAATTTAATATATTTTTATGCATTATTTTTAAAAAATATTAGCATTCAGCACTCCTTCTCTTTATAAACTATAAGTGTGCCAAGTTTCATGCTCCTCCATCTGCGTAATTTTCGTAAAAAGGGAACCAAAGTTTTTGCTTCACGTATTTATATATAGATGTCATTTAAATTGCAAATGAGAAAAGTACGCTGGTATGGCGGGAACGTACAGATAACAAAATGCTAAGTTGAAATTAAAAACTATAGATAAAATATACTTGTGTGGTAACTGGTGTTGCCAGAGTGACGTTTGACATATAAGTATTCAATATGGCTGGGTAACAGAGTAGGCAGAGGGAACCAGAGAACCTAGGGTTAAGACACTCCGTTCTCTTTCAACATTTCCAAGTAATGTAGACATAACTTTTTTTAAAAAAATATTTTTTTACAAAAATATACACAATACACAATTACATACACAATATCGTTTCTATTTATAACATTTATTATAATCTATACTTACTTACTTACTTAACTTCACGCTTATCCCTAGCGGGGTAGTCAGAGAGAACGGAGCGCCAAACGCTACGGTCCCTGCATACCTCTTTCGCCTCGTCCACAGTCATTAACCTCTTCATGCATGCCCTCCGGGGAGTCCTCATGCTTTTTACGTGACCTTCCTCCAGTATCATTGATACTTTGTTCTCAAAGGTCAACCGAGGTCTCCCCCTACCTCTTTTACCGCTCACCTTTGCTTTATATATCTTTCTCACCATTCTTTCATCACTCATCCTCTCGACGTACCCAAACCACCTGACTAAACCACCTTATTACAATCACCATCAAAAAAAAAACCATAAACATACATACATTACACTAGATAATTAAATAAACGGTTACAAAATTCAAAATGGCAACTCCATTTACCAGCGTATATTCCATTAACGTTGTTTATTGTTACAATTTGCATATTTTCTTTAGAGAATAGGCAACGTTTAGCAAAAGTGTTGAGGTAATTAGTTTAAGTGGAGGCGGAGGAATGATTATGTTAACTAAAAGGATGGAATGTGTTTCAGTATTATCAAAATTTATAATGTTTTTTTAAGTAAAAAAAAATATTTGGATGATTATGTGGTAAATTTAAGAGAAAGGAGTGTCCCAGCACTAGGTTCTGAGGAACGGGTCATAAGAGAACGGAGTGTCATAACACTAGGTTCTCAAGTTCCCTCTGCCTATCCTGCTATGTGCGGTATACATCATGAAGCTAAAAAAAGTATTTTTTTAAGCTTTATATGTATAAAAATTCTGTTTTATTTTATTATTGTTTTAACCTATACTTAAGGTTTTAACAAAAACAGAAAGACGATTTCTAATAAAATACACTAAAATTATTACGAATAACTCAAAAACTGCTTTGCGAGATCTTAAATAAGTTTAAATCAGACTGCGTCAGAAACATATGTTATCATATTATAAAAAAAATACCAAAAATAGTTCACCCAGTAAAAGTTATACAAAAAATACAGTCGAATAGGGAACCTCCTCTTTTTATTAAAGTTGGTTAAAATGTATTTAATTTGCTTGATTTTAGACATTTATTAACACTAAAAATAACACAAGCGCAGAGGCACAAGAGTGCGACTGTAAATGCGACAGGTTGTGGGTTCGATTCCCACTCCAGGAAATGGAATTTTTCGCGCTTTGCCTTGTTACCGAACGGTAACAAGGCAAAACGCGACGTTGAGTTCCGCCACTCAATTCGCAATTCCTCAATTCGGCGGAAAGTGGAAAACGGAGCGTCTTAACACTAGGTTCCCTCTGCCTACCCTGCTATATGCGGAATACAGCGTGAATCTATGTATGTATGTAAAAATAAAACAATATATTATATATTTTTAATTCCTACGTCTTCCCCATATGTTTAGCAGAAAGATTCTAGCAATAATTGATTCCGTTCTCTTCCTTCCGTCTATAACTCTCTATTTTCTTAAAGTATTCATCTGAAGTACTGCATTGCAGTATTTGCTCTGCCAAGTAGTTTCACTTCTTGAGACTGTAGTTGTAAACCTAGTAGAAATAGTAACCAAGCGAATGAAACTATGTGTATGGAAATTTATATTGATATTGTATTTTAATGTACGGTTATAAATTTAATTTGTATCATTAAAAATTCTCGTGGCGCGACAGGCTGTGGGTTCGATTCCCACTCCATGAAATGTTGGTATTTTCATTTCCTGGGTTTGGTAACAAGGCAAACCGCGGCGTGGAGTTCCGCCACTCAGCACGCAATGCCTTAATCCTGCGGAAAGTGTGAACGGGATTGTTGTAAGAGAACGGAGTGTCTTAACACTAGGTTCTCAGGTTCGCTGTGCCTACCCTGCTTTATTGCGTGAAGTTAAAAAAAAAATTTAAAAAGAAAGCTCGTTCTATACTTTAAACTTCCACACAACATGTATTGTTGTCAAAAAGTACTAAATTTCTATCAATTGTAAAGATTATTTGTCATAAATTCCAAAACAAACATTATGAGGGTATTTCTTCAAATATATGTTTTGTGTCACACCTACTTTCATAGGAATACGTTTTAATATGTCAAAAGTGTCAAAAATTTTGGGCAATTTGAATCAAATAAAGATAAAATCTTGAAGGATCATCCACGATAAGTACCTACCTAACTTCACGCTTTATCCCTAGCGGGGTAGTCAGAGAGAGCGGAGCACCAAACGCTACGGTCCCTTCATACCTCTTTCGCCTCGTCCAAAGTCATTAACCTCTTCATCCATCCTCCGGGGGGTCCTCAAGCTTTTTACGGTGACCTTCCTCCAGTATTATTGAAACTGTGTTCTCGAAGGTCAACCGAGGTCTCCCCTTACCATGATAAGTATCTAGCTGTATATATGTTTTCGAAAATTTAAACCAACAGCCACCGTATATTATGTTCAATAATA
Organism: Philaethria dido; assembly: GCA_033558755.1. Lineage (NCBI taxonomy): Eukaryota > Metazoa > Arthropoda > Insecta > Lepidoptera > Nymphalidae > Philaethria > Philaethria dido. The sequence continues at coordinate 9,602 of JAKGSA010000924.1, forward strand.
AATCACTTAAAGAAATATATTGTAAAAAAATAAACTTTTTTATAGCAATGAAAATGTTATTTTAGTATTCTTCGTTTCTAGTTACATCTAAGTACTTTTCTTTGAAACAAGATAAAAGTAAATGCTAAAGTGTTCCCAACTCGAATTTCGACACTTTTAGGATTAACGTAGAATCTAATAAAGTATTAAGTGAATAGTTGGATTTATTTTATATTAATTTGAATATACAAGCATGCTACTGTAAACGCGACAGGTTGTGGGTTCGATTCCCACTTTAGGGAATGAAAATATTAAATGTTTATAATAATTAATTATAAATATTTAGTGTTTTCATTTCCTCGCTCTAATAACAAGGCAAAGCGTGGCGTTAAGTTGCACCACACAACAATGGCTCAATTCGGTAAGTGGGGACCGGAAATCTTAATAGAAAGGAGTGTCTCAACGCTAAGCTCTCACTCGGTTCCCTTTGGCTACTCTGCTATGTACGGGATAATTAATTAAACTGCATTTAATAAAACTTTTAATAAAACTGCTACACAGTGGAATAGCGTCTGACTGTAAACAGGCTGTTGGTTCGATTCCCACTCGGTGATATAATGATTATATCTAAATTATCATTATTTCTCCCCTCATGACAAAAGGTAAGACATAGCGCGGCGTTAAATTCCGCTACTTAACACCCAATACCTCGAATTCAGGCGACTATCCTACCCTACTATATGAAATAAATCATGAAGCTTCTATTACCTAAATTATTTTCCTTAGAATGATTTAATACTAGATTGTTTTTAAAGCTTCAAGATACCTGAAAAGTTGCAAAAATCGAACTAAGTTATTTGTTAGTTAAACTTAGAAATAATCTTCTTTAACTATTTTATATCATAAGTGAATGCTCACCTTGCCTTCTTAAAGTATGAAAAATATTTATCGACACTCAGCTTAAAAGCTTGAAAGCAACTTTCAAGAGAAGAAAAATATCTTCATACCTGAATAGCGAATTTTTTATAAAAATTTCTACAAGAGGTAACAGATTCAAATAAATGGGACAATTTTAAATTGATTTGATATTGAGGCCTAACGTGGCGTGTTACGAGCATGTGACTCGACAAACGCGACAGGTTATGGGTTCGAACCCCACTCCAAGAAATGAAAATATTAAATAATATTTAGTATTTTCATTTCCTCGCTGGTAGCAAGGTAAAGCGCGGCGTTAAGTTCCTGCACTCAGCACGCAATACCTCGCTGCGATGGAAAGCGCGGAAAGGAAACGTTAAAAGAGAACGGAGTGTCCTAAAACTAGGTTCTCTGGTTCCCTCTGCCTACTGTGCGGGATACAGCGTGAAGCTAAAACAAAATATATTTCTCCGCTCTTCTAAGGCAAAGCGCGGCGCCAATCGACATATTAAGTCCCGATTTCAGGCGGAATATTGAAAACGGAGTGCCTTGACACCAGATTCTCTCTGCCTTTTTTTGACCATTCAAACAAAGTTTTAACATAAAAACAAAGTGTTTCACAATAACACATAAACTTCACGCATCCCCGCATCGCATATCCCGCATATAGCAGGGTAGGCAGAGGGAACCCGAGAACCTAGTGTTAAAATACTCCGTTCTCTTTCAACAATTACGTTCCCTACTTTTCGCCGAATTGATTCATTGCGTGCTGAGTGGCGGAACTCAACGCCGCGCTTTGCCTTACAAAGTTGCCGTATACAAATATCTCGTAAAGGAAACATTCCCTTAAAGTGTTCATAAACACAGAAATTTTGCTTATAAATGGTTTGGTTGGCAAGTTTAAACTATTTCTTATTATACAGGTGCGTTTAGATTGATGGAGGTAGTTTGAGTAAATGTATAGTTGTTACAATAATTAATAATGATAATGATTGTTCTTGATAGTTCATTTCACTAAGTAATTTCACTTTCAATTATAAGGTAGACATGTTTAATGTGGTGTTATAAATGGTAGTATGGTTGATCTTTGAGCGTAAAATACTAAGAAAAATCTTCGGCACCATCTGTGAGGATGGTTCATGGCGGATACGATATAACCATGAACTTTACGACCTGTACAGGGACCCTAACATCATACAAGTCATCAAAATCAGTAGACTGTCCTGGCTTGGTCACATACATCGTATGGATAACAACAGGGTCCCTAAACGTCTGCTTGAGTCAAACCCAGATGGCAAACGCAAGGTTGGAAGACCTAAGCTTAGGTGGCTTGATGGAGTAACCAAAGACCTCGAGACCTTAGGCTTCAAAAACTGGAAGAGAGCGGCCTTGAATAGAGAGGAATGGAATAAAGCGTTGAAGGAGGCTAGGGCCCACCGAGGGCTGTACGGCCACTGATGATGATGATGATAAATGGTAGTATTGTCTTTAATAAATCAAAAATTCTATTTTTTCCCCGTTTTCGTAGGTCTTTCGAGAAATCCCTCTTCTACACTTCTAAAGGAGCATACATGCCAAATTTCAACTTTTTATATCCTGTAGTTTTGCCTGTACTTTGTCTGTCAGACACTAAGTAATTTTCTTTTTTTTTTTAAATTCACGCTGTATCCCGCATATAGCAGGGTAAGCAGAGGAAACCTGAGAACCTAGTGTTAAGACACTCCGTTCTTTTTTCAACAATTCCGTTCCCCACTTTCCGCCGAATTGAGACTTTGCGTGCTGAGTGGCGGAACTCATCGCCGTTTTGCCTTGGTACCAAACCTAGGATATGAAAAATTCCGTTAACTGGAGTGGGAATTGAACCCACAACCTGTCGCGCTTACAGTCGCACGCTTGTGCCTCTACGGCACAATGACGAGGCGTTCATTGCAAGAGATTTATATACCTAAGTATATATAGATATAAGTATAGATAGATTAAAGAGAGTCTAATATGCAGTCACTATATTTTTCTTATCTGTATTCTATATGAGGACTACGTTAAAGGCTAAATCACTACTCCATCCACGTAACGCATTTTTGTACGCTTAGCATTTAAATTAAATTTCAGGAGTCGCTTAAAACTAAAATTAACTAGCATATAATTAATTTATACTTCAATCAAAGTTTAGGTGGAATTATTAATTGCATTTTGAACAAGCACAAGGTTACCCAAAACAACATAATATTCATATATTTCTGTGTACACTGTTTTAATATGCTTACACGTTTAAAAATCAGTGCTTTTTTCCTATGTTGTATGTTGTGTAGCTATGGCAAAGCGGGCATATAACACGATTTCTGTCGGCTTACCTTGTATCGGATGTACTAGCAGATTAAAAACGCCAATAAAGGAGGTCACTAAAAAAAATTGGGTGTTAAAAACCAAGGTGCAGGAATTTATGGTATTGCAAAAAAACAAGCTCGATAAAAACCTAACATTCTATGGTATAGGATAATATTAAATTTAAATAATATTTTCGTTCAGGTCGGACCTATATATACGAGCTTAACTCTGTATACCGGCTTCCCTCTATATAACGGCTTACTTCTATATACCGGCTTCGCTATAAATACCGGCTTCGCTATATATACCGGCTTCGACATGTATACCGGCTTACCTTTATAAAATTTTCTCCATTCGCTTTTCCTTTTCCTTTTTTGGAGTGAGAAAAGAACCGACAACCAATCGTGTTTTTAACTACGCTTGTGCCTACGCCACGGCTGGCCGAACGGAAGAAAATCTAAAATATTTTAAACTTACATTTTTTTTTTAATTCATGCTGTATTCCGCATATAGCAGGGTAGGCAGAACAGAGAATCTAGTGTTAATACACTCTATTCTCTTTCAACAATTTCGTTCCCCACTTTCCACTGAATTGAGGCATTGCGTGTTGAGTGGCGGAACTCATCGCCGTTTTGCCTTGGTACCAAACCCAAGAAATTAAAATACTAAATTTTACATTTCCTCGAGTGGAAATCGAACCCACAACGTTTCGCGTTCACAGTCGCACGTTAAACTCATATAATAGAGTGAAAAGCTAAAAAACTAAATTAAAAAACTTGAAGTGAAACGTAATTATCATATAAAACTAACTGTGTTTGCATTCAGTTCCCCAGATATAAAGCTAAGGGGCTGCCACATCTTATTAAATAAATGCTGTATATTTATCGTCAGAATATTCAAATTAAATTATTTTGCTTTTTCTAACCAAGCTCTGCTGTTTTATCTTTATGAATTCGCCACATAATATAGAGAAGGGTGAAAAAAGCTAACGAACTTAATGTAGCTTTTCGTTCCTCATCTTGGTTGTTTTAGAGATAATGCGCGTTGGATGGCGCAAGCAAACCAGACCACTTTTTTTTTAACTTCACGCTGTATCCCACATATAGCAGGGTAGGCAGAGGGAATCTGAGAACCTAGTGTTAAGACACTCCGTTCTCTTACAACAATTCCGTTCCCCACTTTCCGCCAAATTGAAGTATTGCGTGTTGAGTGGCGGAACTCAACGCCGCGCTTTGCCTTGTTACCACAGAATGCATGAAAATACTAACATTTCCTGGAGTGGGAATCGAACCCACAACCTGTCACGTTTACAGTCGCCCACTTGTGCCTCTGCGCTACAACAGGCGTTACGTGACTTCCTTAGCATGAATCTATGTGAATGAGAATTGAACCCATAATCTATACTCAGATACTTTACAACTATGCTTAGATGGTCTCCACAACTAATATTACCATAATATGTATATATATTATTTTAAAGAAGACCACTTAAAAAGCAGATGCTCACAACACAGAAGCAACGGGGATTAAAATATTCATGTTTTTGCTACAAAATTATTCCGCATGCATGAGTCTAGCGCCCAGGGACGATATGTAAGAACCTCCCTTCATGTTATATTCATTATGAAACGATTACCGTCTTTGTAAAGTGCGGAAGTTAAAAATGGGCTACAATTGTTCAGAAGAAAGGCCTACTCTAATATTCATTTCATTAATGACACTTTTTAACGGAATTCACGAAAAAAGAAGTTCTCAATTAAAACAAAAAAAAATCGTTTTTGGTGTATCTTGTTTTTAATATAAGTTTTTACGGGGTGGACCAATTTTGATGATCCTTTTTTATATGATAGCTAGTGATTCTTATGTGTCCTCGTTTAAATTTCGTTAAGATCTGACGATTAGTTTTTGAGTTATTCGTAATAATTTTACTTTTCCGTGACACATTCTTTGAATTTGGTTAAATTTTCTTTTTGTTAAAATTTTAATTATACGAGGTGTGTTCAAAAAGTAAGGTGACTTTTCAAATTTGGCG